>VYYJ01001024.1:0-38282 GCA_021029165.1 Cyphoderus albinus
GACACAAGACAAGCTCCCCTCTCTTGCAACAACTCGCTGTATGGATAATAATTTTGATCAATATAGAAAAGCTTATATTACCCTTACTTCTACCAAATGTGTACACTGAATTCCGCATTGGCAAAATACCTGTGTGAACAATGGAGAGGAGAGTGCACAAGGTAAAACGTGCACACTCAACCTTAAAACCTTCATTATCTGCTTAAGGTTTAGCAGTAATAGAATAAATGCAATTTACTTGTTACACAATAATTTAACGCGTTCATACGTTCCGTTTCTTCCTAATAATACAATATTTTTAATATTGTATTTTACAAGCTTGACGCTAATTTTCTTCTGTATCTTTACTTGGCTTAGTTCTAGTACAAAGGCAAGTAATTTACAACGTTTTTAATTACAGATTTAAATTAAATTAACAGAGGCAGCCGGTGAGCAGCAAATATTCCCCTGAAACCATTTCAAGTTAGACTGCTTAAATGTAAAAATATCCAATAGACAAAAATACATGTACAAATTTGCCCGCAACTAGTCTATTTATATTTTCATTAATCATTTCCGCTTCCCATGAGAAAGCAAAGAGAGAGTATCACAATATTTTACTATTATGAGTTAGTAACACGACACACCGTTTCCTGTAAGTGCACTTATTTTACCAATTTCTGGGAGCAATATTTCTATCTAACGGTTTATAATCACCCGAAGTATATCAGTATAAATAGAAAAAATGTAGGCTCCAATAACACTCGATTGCAAACTTAAATAGAATTTGAATTAGTCCTAAAAGCCGTGGCTTTCCTTGAAACTATTGCTTTCTCTTTCATCAAGGGGTACAAAGTGGTAATAATGAATGAGAGATGGATCTTCATTCACAGAGCGTGCATGCCAAAAATGAGTTCGGAGCAGGAGATTGGTTTGTGCATGTAAATTTCCAATTTCCGTTTTTATTACAGAAGACAAGTAAAGCAAATGGCAGCTCGTCTCCTTAATAACTACGCTTCATGTGTACAATCAGATTAAAAACCGTGTTCTGTACACACACGACTCTTGTGCTTGAACACTGCAACGACACTGGAAACAATAATGCCATGACTGGTTTTACATGCAAAATAGGAAGAAGGGGAAATAAAAGTTGACAGAAGAGTAAAAAGTATTTTTGTCTCAAATTCACTGCATTTAATGAAACAACCATAGCAGTATTTTTTCCTTTCCTGTTCGGAACCCCAATTTGATAAACTTCGCAGACAATTTTCACACTCCAATGTTTTTCATCAACTTCCTTTTCTCAGCTCTCTGTCTTGAATAGATCGGTATCGATAGTCGGTCCAGAATGCAATGAATGAATGTCGCAGAGAAAGTAACCGCGTGGCAAATACAATACATAGTTTTTCGGCAATAAAAAGTTCATAAAGAAGAAAAGTGGTTCTACGCTTCAGCATTCACTTGAGGAATGAGAAACAGGCACAAGGAAAGTATTTATGACGACAACGGTTTTAATCTAGCTGCAATGTGAAATTACACTTCGTGGCTGTCACATTTCGAATACAAAGTACTGAATGGTGTTCCTATTCTAGTGAGCCCATAAATTTGTAAAAAGCCAAATTGTCGAAATCATCAATCAGTGCACGTAGTATTGTACCAGTAAACTCATGCTGTCTTCCTGAACAAACTCCTAAAGCAGGTACTCATTCCAGAGTCAATTTGTATCGCTTAATTAATATGCAAAGGTAGTCTTCCTTCGCATAGTTACAATTTGCCCTCGTTTATTCACTCGGTTTTTTAACTCTTGCTCTGCTGTAGCTGAGCCACTCAAATAACCGGAATTGGTTGGCGTTTCATTTCCATTACTCAACACTCTTTATACAGTACTTATAATAAAGCTTCCAACTCGAGACAAAGGATTTAGGTGTTTACTTCGAAAGAAAAACATATTTTTGGCGCGGTGAATTCTAACTTAAATTATACAGAGTAACACCAGTTATCCCCTCTGTTTGGATTTATTGCAATGGAGAAATGTCACTAAAGAGATTTCTGCTATGTCACTAGTTTAACAAAAATATTTTATAACCTAGCGTGTCTTGCGGTTGCTGCGAAAATCATTACTTTCTCTTTCCTGAATATTTAAAAGAACTAGCAAATATAAGAAATTATCACAGTGTGTCGGATGCAATTGTCCGTAAATAAAAGGCTAAGACTCTGCCCGCATATATTTAAAATTGTTTGTTTTTAAACAGCATGTTTTTTTAAAAACCGTACATTATATCAAATGACATGTTTTTTATTAAGCTGTGTAATAATACTGAAATGTCAACAACGTATGTGGTGTGGTTATACCGGTTTCAGATTTCTCTAAGAAACCAAGCTACATCCTTTCAAACATAAATTTTAAACATTAAAATAATGTGTTGGACCTCCTACTCCTCCACGGTGTAATGGTAATAACTAAACAAGTATCAACGTGACATTGTAACTTGAGTTGGGTTATTCTATTCTCAACTCTCACATAGCACGCAGCTTTCATATGCCTTCTTTTCTCCTTCCTTCCGACTGGGTAATTCCACACAGAACATTTGCATTTGGTGACCAAATAACATGCTAATTTTACGATTCTTCAGTGGGTAGGGTATCTTGGGACCCGATTATTGGCGATGTACATAAAGAACGATTGAGAATTGAAACAATTTTATTTATGATTATCTCATGAATCAATGTACTGTACAAAGTCTTAATATGTCTTACCGGCCACCCTGCTTTTATTATTAATGCTACACGTGTTCTACTAGTAAGTTAACCTTTTCTTTTATTAAACTGAGGTAGTTTAGACTTTATACTTCTGTAGAGCAGCAGTATTAGGAAAAAAGTACCATATAAAGTAATTCTGAAATGCCGCCTTGAAGCCTTACCTCAATGAACCCTGGAAATAACTAAAGAGGAAATCAACTTTCTCTTCCACAAAGTAGCGATTATGTCAGAGTACTTAATTCTACTTGAATACGTATGGTAGTAGTCCTGTATGCTTCTGCTGTTTGTAATTACCAAGAGAAAGCCTAAGCATAAAATTAAGGGAAATGTGTAAATGGTTTGTGCGTCTAAGCCTTAGACTCTAAGGTTAGGTTCAAGTATGTTGTATTAGACGAAGAGAAAGGTTCAATGTTTAATGCATGCTTTCTGTATTCCTTTGAAACACCACTTTACTGCTGTTGCATTGAAATATTTGATAAGTCAGAACAGATTTTTTCGCAACTTGATATTACGCAGTAGAATGTAAAACAAACCAGAGGTATCGTGTCAAGTCACGATTTCGTTTAACATCGGGCTTTATGGTAGAACTCAAATTGTGATTACATTTTGTGAAAATTATATCTAAGATAATGCAATGAACATGAGCATTTCAAACAAAATGACAGTTTCACCAGCTTACTGCCTGTATATGTATTTTGAAATGAAGTGGCAACTGGCAAGTAAATGGGATAAGGAGCCAGGCAGAAAAGATATGAAGCAGTTGGGAGTTTGTCATAACAATCCACAGTTATGACAAATCGCCATTCCACTTGGACAAAACTACTCCAACAATGAAGTATACTCGCTTCGTTACTTCAAACGAAGTAGTTAAGTTTCTGAAAGGCAACTATTACGAGATGTAATAAGTAAAACAGTTAAAGAATGACTTCACTTTCTACATACTACTTGCTCTTTTTTGTGTTGCACATTCTATGAAGCTGCGGAAGAAGGAGCGGACTTGGAAGTGCTTTTGCTGAAAATTGTTCGGAAATGGCTCTCTCAAGAGCTGTTGACCAAATCTACGTAACACTTACTCAAATGAAAGTTGGTAGAAAGTGGACATGAGTGGAATGCTGTGTGTTGTTTCTACCTAGTTAGAAACGAACTGCATTCGTTATCATGAACATAGTAAAATACACATGTCCAAAAGCTTCATAAACACGAACAGTTTGATAAAATATATGAAAGTCCGCATTACAAGTCATACTCAGAAAAATCGGTCAACAAGCAGTTTGGACGACACCGAGAACCGGAGGATTTAATAATCAATGGTACTGGTTCTAAATGTTTTACGGAACATAATTTTCCGGCGCCTTGTCGGTTAAAGCCCAACAACTCTTTCAGTTATGCAAAAGCTTCTGAAAATCGCTTATCCCAATTCAAACAATCCCTCAAGTTGGATTTAACATTGAATAACAAACTAGCTCTAGTTCAAGTGTTAACGTGGTTAAAAATGTGCTCAAAAATTAAAACACATTCTTCTTTATTGGTTTTGTCTACTTGTAAAAGACTACCATTATATAAACCGTTATTTTTAAAAAAATAACCAACCAACAACGCCACCACACATGCCAGGAAATAAGACGGACAGTACGAATGTTCACAAGAGAACCTATGTTCTAATATTAAATTAAAAAATCAAATGTTCGAATGCATTTGTATGCACAATATGTTAATTATTTGGGGTCAACTACTTAAAGCTAATTAATGACGTGGTTTAATAGTTCATCATTATAAACTCTGCGGTTGTTTTTGGTGGAATTGGATTTAGCAAGAGAAAAGTGTGTTATTCTCGATTACACTCGTATAGGTAAGAAAAACTATTAAATTCACCCTAGGAGGACAAATAGCATGCTCCACAAATTCATTGCACGTGTTGCTTTAAGAGTACAATGTAAATCTACACAAAAATTTCCGCACATTCCGTGAACTCAAATCGGAGGTAATAAAATGTTATCACGGAACATGTGTGGAAAATGATAAAATGGAAATGAGTGTGGTTAGCGAAGCGAAATAATAAAGTATGCATATTTGACAACATAATTCTGCCGGATTAAATTTAATATTTTTGTGACATGAATATTTAGGTGTTACAGGGGCATCTGTAGATTTGTGGGTGTATTTTAAAGAAATATAAGCGCAGGTAGATCATTGCAAATTTTAGATTGTGAGGTACAACAGAATTGATATTAGCAAATAAATGATTAAAGAGAAAAATTTCCACGAATGTGAAATACAGATGGGTTTGATTTCTGTGGAAAAGTCACAATAAGATTAACCCTTTCCAGCCAGCGGTGGTGCTACTTTTAACTGAGGTTTATGCTACAGTATTCATTCATAGTACAAAGTTTTGACGAACGTAATTACTTTGACAAGTCATGCAAAAAAGAATAAACGTTAAAAATGCGTTCTAAATTATACGCGTATATACCCTTGTATCAAGAAATGCGAACTTTTGGAGTCAAATGAATTATTTCAGTAATAAGCCTAAAACGTATAAAATAAACATTAATCAGTCATTAGTTTTATAATCGTTAGAGGAAATAAAACCACGAAACGAGAAAAATGTAGAGATGACATTATGGAAAAATACACATTACTAATCGTTTCTAGCTAATTTGACCACTTGCTGCAGTGTACACAGTTCATGATTTTAATTTACTGAATTTACTTTTGCATTAAAACGTCAATTCCCCAAGACCTAATTTTCTATGGTCGAGGTAAAACGGAAACCTCATAACAGTAAACTTTTTTGTATGACGATTGACAAGCATGAAAAAATCCCATCCCGTCAAATTTCTGTACGTTTATTTGAAATTTGATTTCAGACTTGCATGCCTTCAATTTTTAGGAGAATCTTCTCGTTGTCTCAAACGCTGCATTCAATCGGCATCGGCATGTAAAACAACTCACAATTGGAAAGTGAGAAATAAATTATCAGCAGAAATAATAGAATTATTCCGACCAATCTTGTAATTATGGGATTACCGTTCAGTTTGAGTCTTTCAGTTATAGTCACCTTGTTCTTTCTTTTCGTGACGCGTGTTTCGGTTTCGTCCAGTCCAACTTCATTGCCTAATTCTCATTTAGTAATTGATGAGAACAAAGTTTCTACAAACGATACAGCAGTCCCAGCCAACAAGTTATCAACCTTTGACGGAAAACTTTTTCGCATAAAACGAGAAAGTTGTAGTCATCAAGTACATTTATCTCCTATTATATCACACATAATTTAATCCATAAGTTTTCTGCAGACGCAAACAAATATTTGTTATGTATCTTCCAGGAACACTGGACACATCGGTGCCTCAACGACTGTGAATGTGCTGGAAATCGACAATGTAGTACCTTTGGATTCTGTCACACAAAGAATGATCGACGCCGTAGAAATTACTTTTATAGCATAATAGGAAACCGATAATAGCAAATCATAAGTTTCTTTCCAAAGTATTAAACATTAGAGGACATGATGCGAATTTTACTAAAACGTTAACAATCTTTTCAACCTTGGAGAATACTTAATTAGAGACAAGTTGTCAACTTGATAGCAAACAATTAATGTCTGGTTTATTTAGAAAAACAATAATGTACGCACATTATTAACAAAGCCAATAATAACTAATTCAGTAATTTTAATAAATTATGCGCTTTCGAAATAAGAATGTTTAGTATTCTTATTCAAATGTTATGAACGGTAAGAATTCAAGCTTCTATGTTTAACCTGATGGAATTGGTTAAAACTAATTTTTTCAAGCCTTGACGTGTCACATACGAGTAACAACTTTCAGTTGAGCTGCCAACACATTGTAGCTTGAACGCAAAACTCGACGTGGGCTGATTACATGATTAAATAACGATATACTAAACTTTCATACAACGCAATCGACAATATTTTTCATTTTAATGACTTTCAAGAGGATTATTCATCAAATAAATAAAATTCAGTGTAAATAAAACGAGGTACTTTAGGTTTAGGGAGGATGTTTATTTCGAATGATCCTGTGCTGCGTTTAATTCCTTACTACATGTTTTTCTCAAAAAAGCAATAAAATCTTTGCAACGGAATTATAATCTAGGTAAGTAGACAAACAAGAAATATGTGGTATTTATGAATCGCAATTAAAGTTGAAATTTACGATGACGTAATGACTAATGAACAACAAATGATGCCACTTTTCCACGTAAACATAACATGGTGTCTACTACTGATTCTATGATGCATTAAATGGTTTCTTGGATGGAAGAAAGGTTAATCTAAGAGGCTAAAGTTCTTAGGTTCAACTTATCGTTTAAATTGCATAAAGGTACTAGACCAAAAGGCATAGAGCTTCGTATTATACTTGTATCTGACTGTGAAGCATCTGACCAAACATTTTATTTCATTCAACCTTAATTATTAAATCATGGACCAATGTTTTATTATACGTACATTTTCCAAAGATTTATTACTACGTATAAATATGTTTTTATTCTGTATGTCTTCTCAGAAAAAAACTTGACTCGTGATTTTGAGACTTCATGACTTCATCTTCATGCACATGCTTTTACTTTTAGTGCGTGATTACAGAAAATGACGGAAAGATCTTAATCGTCTTGGTATAAAAAGTATGAAGAAGGTCTTCCCATGGAGTATTATGTTTTTGTTCATGAAACTGTGTTAAACTCTTATTCATGGCTTTACATTTACTATTTAAGAATATTTTATTCCTTCCGGTGCAGTGGATTAAAGTGTTAAATTGATTGGGATATTTAAAAGTACTCATATATTAAATTTTCATTATAGTTAATTAATATTCCGTTTTAATTTACCAACAAATGTATTCGAGGTTTAGTTTTACTAAAATGATTAAGGCAAAACTGTTAGTAATGTGCTTACTAAATTATCCCATCTTGATTCGAATTGATTGTGAGGCAGCAGTGATACCGTCGTTTTCAGTTAAAATTCTGTCGGATGCCTTGCAGTCTACAAACAAGAGTCAGGAACAGAGTGGTCAAGAAACACATCCCACAGTATTTCGAAACATTTCGATCGCGCGGGGCGGTTTGCAACAAATGCGGATAAAACGGGGTATATGCAGCGACAGACCGGTAAATAACTTTCTGAAGTTTCTCCTTGAGAAATCAAATCACTTTGCAATTTAAATGGGCAATTTTTATTGGTAGGCTGCCGAAGTACTGGAGTATTACGAACTTAAATTGCCAAATAGATGTTGGAGTGACTGTGACTGTAGAGAAGGCCGATATTGTACTTCCCACAGTTGGTGTCATGACCTCCCTAAAGAAACTTAATTAATCTTAATTTTTGTACATGCAAAATAAATAGTTACGTGAGTGGAAAATGTCCACTTCTCATAGTATTACGTTTATATTAAAGCCTTCAATCAATCAAGCACCACATTTCATTAAATACGGACTTAATGTTTATATTTTTGTACACACCTTAAATTAAGCTTTAGACAATAATTTCTATACTTCTAATTTCATTGTACAATTTTGTTTATTTAATGCTATTTTAACTAGAGTAGATAGACCGTTTACAATTTTGTTTCCCAGTTTTTCCTGGTTGAGCGGAGTTCGTCTGTCTTGGCTTCTACATTTCACCAGAAACGTAGCAATTCAATAAAATTAATGATTATTTTGAATGTACCGAGTACATATTTTTAGAGGAAATTATTGACTATTTACCACTTCCGCTTCTTCACATCAAGAGGAAGTTAAATGATTATTGAACCTTGTCGTGGTGAATTTGTTGAACAGATTTTATGATCGCTTGTTAGTTATTGTCGAATATTTTGAAAGACTAGTGAAACTTAACAATAAAGATTTTACAATGAAATTCAAACGCGTATTTTTATTTTTATTTTTAACCCTGATAACTCTACTCTCATTCTTAACTCTGTGTCATTCCCGGTTTCATTATTCAATACCGAGGCATCGATCAAAAGTGTCAGTTAATTTAAAAAGTACTTTCAGAGAATCGGTAATGCATAGTAATATGAATAACAGAAGTACCAGTGAAAACGGTGAAAGACAGGTAATTTTAACTCTATATAAACATGTTTTATGACATGCTTTAAACACTTAAGAAGAATTTAAGGTTGTCTTGCCCAATTATTTCGGAATGAATAAAAGCTCAATCAAGCTCTGGACCCGTGAAATAGTCTTTATAAACTTATTTCATTTTATTTCTTTCCAGAAAAAACGTTTACGACAATGCCACTCTCATTCTCAATGCAGTAGTGTGCAATATTGCTCTTGTTACAACTTCTGTAAGCATACTTTCAGTAACTGTGCAAAAAAGCGGCGGGATCTCCCATTAACAATTGGGAACGAAATATTTGAAAATGAACTTTTCACCACAAGAACTAAAAGAAACTGTAGAGAGGTATAATATATTATTATAACTAAACTATTATTGAAAGCTTTAGTGAAACATTGCACAACTCAACGCCTTGGATTAAGCATGAAGGATGATGAGCTAAGCAATCGATATTTATTCTTAGTTTTGAGAGCAGAAACTCGTGACTTTGTATTATTGTATTTTATACACTATGTACTTGCTTAGAGACTGATCTGCTTATTATGCTCAAACCACAGGATAAAAATATTGCACATAAACAAGTTATGATCTTCATTTGTAAAACTGCAGAACATCTATAACCCCTCCAAAAACAATCCAGATTTGCCTATTAAATATTAAATGGTATGCAATGTAATACTGTACAAATTCAATTAAATCAATTAATGTTCTATAAAATTCTAGGTGAAGGAGCGACCAAACTTCCGGTGTTACGATCACAATGACTGCGAATGTGGTCGGCGTTGTTCATGTCACGGTTACTGCACATATACTTGTAACGCGATCGAAAAACGTGATACAACAAATGTTGATACTTCTGAATACTGAATAATTATTTATTTATTTATTTTGTAATGCCCGTAATTACAAAACTTTTTTTTCTACATATTTGCTTTAGTGTTCTGATTTCAAGTAGGTATTTCTATTTAATTTTTAACCATTTATACAATACAACTTTCGAATGTGTCCTAATTAATACATTGCAATATTGAAATACTTAATACGACTTTGTATGTAGTTTAAGAGCATTGTTCAGAATAAACTGTTAAAATTGAAACAGGATGTTGGTCTTTCCACTGATGTTTATTATAAAACCACACTCCACTTCCAACTTGATTGAATATTAAAGAGAAAAGTGAGTGCCAAGTTCCAAAGCAAGCAGATTCTGGTCAGAGCTGTAGTAAAGATTACCCTTGTCGAAGTTTAATTGGTGTTAGGTCAGCTATTAATTCTCCATAATCCTTCATTCACAAAGCCTTGAACAATATGAGAATTGAAATTGTAATTACACTCGTGATATTTCAATTAGCCAGCATCAACAATGCCATTCCTCAGGAAGATTATGATGAAAGCGACTCACGAGAAATTGATTTTAGGAACATTGACTCAAACAGTGACGACGATTTCGGTTTAGCAGCTTTTGACAATGAAGCGGAATACAGAGAAAGCAGGGGATTATTGAAAAAGAAGGTAGAGAAAGATTTTGATTATGATTGATTTGTTTAACAAGTAATGAATCGTCAAAAATTAAAGGCAGTAGAACGTTTAATTATTTTTTAAATTGCTATGTACTTTGTTGCAGAAAAAGAAGTTCAAAACTTCCAGCGGTGACGGTAATGATGAAGCCCAGGGCAGAATTGAGTGCAAAAACAACGATGATTGCAGTTTCTACAAATTCTGCAACAGTTTTGGAAAATTGTGTCAACTATATTGGTCGAAAGAGGCGTTAAATTAGTTAAGCAGTTGCAAATAATTGTCTTGTGTGAATTCAAATATCTCAATTGAAATTAAATTTTGCAGAAGGTTAATTAAATCTTTGTCTTTGTCGCATGATTTCTTAAAGTTAATTTCCATCCATCATCATAATTAATTCATAAACAACACATTTTTTCCATTTTATTTTTATTCTTACACTTAGATATTTTAACAGTTAGTACCGATGATTACTACGGACCAGGACGAGTCTTATTAAAGGAAAGTTTGATATAAAAATTTAGTCATGTATCTGGTAAAATAAATTGTAATATTGTGTAAAAGCCACCATACAAATTGTATGTGATACAATAGCCATTTAACTACATAAACAGAGAATGCTGTAACACACGATATCGCAAAAGCTACACTGTCAAATGTTTTACATTTATAAAAGTCCAACCACAAATTCCACAAAATATTTCCTTACCCAAAGACGTTATGTGTTCTGTCTGAGTAGCATTGACAGAAGCATGACAATGCATCCATATGACAAAATAACTTGTTAAATGTGACTGGCTGTGGGTTACACCCAAGTGAATTTCACAAATACTTATACTTATACTCAAATTGTATTGCTTATAAAATTCACTTCGGGCATAAAATTTGGGTACAACAATATGCTAGTCTACCGAATAGGATTTAGCAAATTTCGATAAAAATACGTAATTAAAAGTGTTACATAATTAATTAAACGCAATTCCAAGCACATTACTGATGGTGGTAGAGTGTCGTGAAAGTGCAATTACATAAGTGTAGAGCATAAAGACGCCAGTTTTGTATAAGGTTTCGTATTTACAATGAATCTCCCACTGCTGTTTATATTAACTACCTTATTGGCAGTTTTGGGAATACCTGAGACTGATTCACAGGATTATGACTATGGCCAAACATCAAATTTTGACTATCCGTCGTTTTGGACAAACCCATCAAGTGCACGAAGTCCGGTAAATATTCATATTTATACCTTAGACAGTAAACGGATTGTAGCAATGAATCTAATATTAGTTCAATTACAATGATTTAATACAAACTTCTAGGAGCGTCGTGTGACTGTGACACAGCGTCAGGGCCAGGGGTCAAGTATTCCATCGTGTTTTAGGAATTCAGATTGCTTTGGCGGACGACGTTGTTTATTCAGACGCTGCTTCTGCTGGCTCCGGATTTTCTGTGATTGACCAATTTATTACTAAAAATCACTGAAAGGCAGACTCATAATCGCTTGATAAGCACAGAATTTACGGAATTCAAAAGCACTGTGTAAAAGGATCGAATTTAATCTTGTAATACTTCTTATTGTACGTTGTTAATAAAAATTGCATCGTAATGTGCTGTACTGCATTCGAAAACTACTATTAATAATAATAATATCATCAATACTCGCAAAAGTAACATTCTGAGGTTTCCGTTCACTACACAAAAAGGCAGGGTTAACATTTGCAGTAATAATGCTAGTATCCAAGCCAGACTACAAAATGATTTATTGCCTTAATTTCACAGTGTTTATCGCCTGTCAGACCCTCATGGGTTCCGTTCATAGCAGTCTTGCTTTGCATTGCATGCAAACGTTTAGCATGCACATTTCTCATCTTGGTTTTCCTCAACAAAGCAGCATTGCCAACTACCAATGTTCCTTTTTCTCAATTTTCACGCATGAATAATGTAGCTAATGCGGCAACAAATGGTACTTTCAATCTACTAAACTCTACCACGAACCGAAACACCTACGAAACAGAAATTAAACACAAATGGACCTTCCCTCATATCAAATCATGATGATCACCTTCATCGTTTCAGTTTCTGCGAAAAAGGCGGTGGCAGTGGAGAGTCGTAGTAGGTAGCATGAAATTTTAAGTGAAAGGTCTATCTTTACACTTCCATGTCTGTTATATTTGCTTTATTGGCATGAATAAAATTATTCAGTTGCTTTGTTTAATTTCTCCTTGTGTGGCTTAACATGCCATTTGGAAAGGTAAACTAAGGGATTCTAACACGTTTTGTGTTTTCCCGTACAGTTCCGTAGATAGATGATTTCTCAATGTGTGGTATAAGAAATACATGGTTTAGAGCAATATTTGCTCATGAGGGATAAGTAGTCAGGTTATCATCACCATCATCTTTCGATAATGGAGGAAAAGAACGATCATTGCTGTGTATTTATGATGGCTGAGGCAGAGGGAAGCAGGAAACAACGAAATGCGAATAGGAATGGTGCATTGCACACATCTACATTTATTGTTGGTATTTTGTACGCACATAAAAAGTATAAAGGAACATGCTCCACTCGTTTGCTCGCCCGTGTTTCACTTTCTCTTTTCCCAAAAGGCAAAAAGAGGGAAAATCTAATGAATAAATAAAGGGAGTTTTATATGAATGAATGTGGATGGGCACGCAGCTGAAGTATAATCGAAAAGGAAAATAAAAACTAGGTTTCCCTCGATTTCCCTTTTCAACTCGGAACTTTGAAACAAAAAACGTATAAACTCTGCTGGGCTCCCTTTGTTGGTATGATAAACGAATTCTCTCAATGAATAAAATTTATAAACACGCTACACCTCACCACAAAAGCATTGTTTCCAGAGTCTACACACGCCTTAATTTTTTATTCATGCATATACTTAAAACTTTTCAAAACTACTAAGGAATGTTTAAGAAAAAAGATCTAGAGGTACTTCGAGAATACAACTTTCTCTTTTTACCTTTTGCCAATTTTAAATTCACCTAAAACTGTCACAGAATCAACCTACTTTGTTTCTCCGTATATATAAGTTTAATTCTGAATAAAAAAGAAGTAGGACCACCTGGAAGTAGGTCTAGATATCTTGAAATATTAAGACAGAAAATACAGAAACTATTAGCATTATTTTAGGCTTGCTAATAAGGGTAACCACTTACACCGTATGCCGTCCAAGTTTTTACTCCACAATAGTTTAGTTACACCACATTTTTTCGAAAGTTTATATTTCTTTCCACACCGAAGTCATTGTAGGATTTATATATTACATTAATATAGTTAATAATAAAATAACAAAATGACAAAAAGTTACGTTATGTATATGCTGCTGCATTGCGTTGTGCGTGAAATTAAAAAATAGAATTACAGACGCACAAAAGTATCACGCATTTCTTATCGGTGCCGTTTTTATTCATTTTTCCATGTTGTACTTATTTTGTTTGTTTCATTGCAGGTGGATTAAGGCATCTTAGATATGCTAATGTACTTCGTTTTTATAGAAAACCTTCCTGCTTTACTGTCTTTTAAAGCATTTGATATTGAGATACAAAACAAATTCGCATGTTTATTTTGCAAGGTAGGATATATACAAAGTCGACGTTGACACATTTTCATAATCATATTCATAAAATAATGCGAGCTTATTTTTTCCTGGCTTTCTAGTCGGAACAAATCAGCAAAATATGAGGTATTTTGATTGCGCCGAAGAGACTAGCGTATTACTACGACTAAACCTTATTCACCAAACAATAATCTAATCTTAACGCTAGCCACGACATGCCTTTTCATGCTTTAAACATTTCCCACTTCAGTAAAATCATACATACCTATAAAAATAAATGTAACTATACCTTTATAATATGAACTTACAAACGTATATAATGCCGTACGCATACCTTATATTTATTGAATTATTACTTTTCACGGTACTTTTTCTTATAAATTTCTCCATGCGTATAAATTGTGTAAAGCTTACACTGTAATCACGTACGCTTGGTGGAAATGAGCTAGCAAAAGTTTATGGAGTGCGATACGAACAAGTTAACCTTTTGCGTATTGTAAAGTTATTGTACCATGTTCGCAAAAAATATTCGACGAGATATTTGCGTTTTTTGCGACTACCACCAAGAGTAAGATTCCGTGACTGAAATTTTGATACAATTGGAGAAATTTATATTTAAATTAGCTGCATAGTCAGTTATATTTTATTTACTTCATAGCATTCTTGTGGTCAGCATGACCTTAGAATTACTCAGAGGGTGGTATCAAATGATTACCATTATAATGAAATGTTTATTTATTTGTTTACTTCTTATATGAAATTAAAGAAACCCAGCATAGTGATGTCATATTTCAAAAGATTTTCTTGAAATTATTTTTCCCACCTCCAAAAACAAAGTTCCAATCTATTGAAGTGAAATGCTTAACTATAAACGAGTGGTGGACAGCAAGTCTGCAAATGACTTGTGGGTAATTATAAACTCTGAACATTATCGCTACTTCTTATTATGGTTATTCTAACTACAAACAAAAACAATTCGCTCACATTTCTCAATATTACTTTTCGTGAATTAATGACCTTTTATAAATTACTGTAATAGACTTTGCACGCAGTACTTAATAAGGCTAGTTCTCTCAAAAGGTTTGGATGTCGTAAGCAGAAAGTCCAAATTAAATTTATATTATAACTTCCTTCTAGGCATAAATGTAAAATGCTCGGAAGAAAAACTAAAATTAAAAATACGAATGCGAATAAGAAACTTTCGCTTGAATTAATATCTTGGGAGGGGGCATGATAAAATTATTCCTATAATTTCACCACAATGCATTGTATTTACAAATAAGCAAGACATTATTAGCAGTAGCCCAAACAATTCTAGATTTTTCGAGAGAAGTTAATGAATATTATTATTCAAAACCCCGCATGCCAACTGAAGAGGACGCGTGAATTACGAGAGTTAAAATTAAATTTGCAAACGTGGAGAATATAAAGTCACGCCTTAGAATTTTGCAGGGCGATATGTTTTTTCGTGGAAATGTATAGTTTGTTTTGTATTTCATAACCTGTAATTTAAAAAAATCATATATTGCAAGCAACCGTGGCTTGCATTTAATTCGCAGCAAATGTATAACTGTAGATTTGGCAAACGTTTGTCGCTTACCTTGTTTACATTCAATTTTGTATTACAGTAGACATTGGTTCTACCACGTAATATCGTTTTAGCGCTTAAAACATGCGTAGTTCATATTACATTCATATACATACACCTTGTTAAATACTCCAGTCTTAAGATTGATATCATTTTTGCTCTCGTGATAAAAAGAAAATGCAAAAAATAAATTTGCAAAAATGTAATTGGAATCATGGCAGAATTTTTCTTGTTCGCGTATTATGTTTGTTACTTGAAGGAAATTAATCCTACAAAAGCATAATGAAATACGTACAGAATAGAATCCGAAATCGGAGTTTCAGTATGTGTCCTGTCGCTGTCTGTGAGCAATGTGTTTTATGCCAACTTATAAATAAAAACGTTGCTTTCTTTTGCAAAAAAATCTGTATACCAATAACTCACCTTTGTATGAGTGATTTACTAATACCAATTTGCCTTGTTAGTTATGATGACGTGTTAACCCGTTGACAGTAATCCGGTCTGTCGTTTGTTCTTCAACTCTTTAAAGCTATGAGCTTTATACGGACTTTTCCTTTGTCAACGTAAATAGCCAACCTGATCGTATATATCCAATACATTTTTTAATGCAGCTAACGGGAATATCTCATAATATGAAATATTACTGAGAAAAACTTAGGTGGAGGGTAACAAACAAAAATATGAAAGCATTTGATATTTTTATATTTTCTGTATCAAACGTACTACATTGTTATTCCATTTCCAATTCCCTTGCCCACTTCAAGTCAGCGAGATCTTGAGATGGAGTGGAACGACTTTAGAGAAGGGAGTGAAAAGACAGTGTAACTTTTAACATTAAGTATTGCTCCAAAGTCATCTTGACAAACATGCCATCACTCATTCCCTAATTGCAGATCCGTCAACTTCAAAACTGAAAATTTTCATCTCAAAGTTCTTCCTGTGTCGTTCAGTGCACCTTACGCCTGCCTCTGCTAACGACTAGTATTGCTGCAACGTAACGCAACCGCTACATTGCTCGAATTGTGCATACAAGCTCAACTCATTGTATACAAATTTTGGTTGGGTGTTCCAAACTTAATCGATCTTCCTTTTTGTTCTGGTTTAAGTCTAGACTAGAGCATGCAAAGTGAAAAGGTAGACATTAGACATGTAAAGTTGCCAGTTGTCAAGTTTGCTGACGTGACGTGATACATGACTTTCCCTGCCGCGATGTAGGAGGCACATGGTAATAGTTGTGGAGCTATTGTCCTCCTGTTAACCGGTATTTAACGCTTACTGCAATAATGTAAACATCATTTTATGACCATAACTGTATTATTTAAATGCAGTGCCACGGCTAGCTAAACTTATACCCAAGTATTAAGAGACAGCCCCGGAAGAAACGTCAGAGTATCAAAATCCATTTTGAAAACTTTTCCTTGACGGATAATCCATCTCCCAGTCAAAACGGTGTTTGGCAAGTTGCACGAAATGAAAATCTTGTCAATAGTTAATGTAAACCGTGTACTCGGACTTGAATGCACCAATAATATGAAAATAGCTATAGTAGCTATACTGAGTCGCAATTTTGGACTTGTTATTTTGATAGATGGTTGTTAGAGAATACAATATCATACTTTCAATAGCACAATGAATTCAATTTTCCGGGCAGCTGTTGCCAGTTTCACCACAACATCTCCTTGCAACAGTGCATCAGATGCCTTTTCTAATCTAATCCTTCGCTGCACTTGCAAGAGATACAGATTTCTTTATGAAAAGATTGCGACGATCAAGGTGGTGTTGAAAGTAATCCTTTCTCGTTGCACCCGCTCACTTGAGCTGAAGGTGGATTATCGGCTTTCTGTTTAATGCATGCATTCTTTCACAAATGAATTGCTATTATCAAGATTAATAGCTCTTTGACAGGGCACATGATTAGGGGTAAATCTAGCACACGAGGAAGGAAAGATATCTCGAGTCAACTGCTTTGAGGAGGGGATTTACAGATGCCAACTGGATCTGTGAATGGCTGGAATAAAAGGGAAAAAGTTCTCTTTTCAACTTTTGTTTCATATTGTATAAGAAAGATGGTTTCGAGGCATGACTTTTCACTGTCGTCGAAATAAGATTAATATAAAGTCATGTGTGTATGATTTTTGGGTATATTATGATGAAACACTGAAAATGATAATGGGTATTTGATATACTAAACTTCTTGATAAATGTAACTTGAAAAGGACCCTTCGCTGAGCATCCACAACGGCAACTAACTAATCGTAAAAATCCCATTTTACTTATTATGTATGATGGATGACTATCGACTTCATCTTAAAACATTGAGGGAGGAAACAGGAAATAATTTAAATTCAAGACACAGGTCGACATGACATGAAGTATCACTTCAGTGTGAAGCTCCAGGCACGTAAAGGTCTACCTTTCTCGGGTTCCAGAATAATTCGTAAGTGCGAGGACCGAATTGACTCCTTCAGTTTTTAGCAGAATAATTTATTACTTCTTTGTGCATCTAGGTATTTACTTATAAAGCAAAATGTTCAAGGACTTACTTGCAACATCCAGCGTGGCATTCCGACTTGTCACTTCTCCGAAATTATTTGATGCCAAACATGCGTAGACACCCGCATCCTGATCTTTCCGTACCTATGAAAATATGCAACAATAACGGTAAAAAATTCATAATTTATGTATTCACTGTATTTTGCAAACACAATTGCAAATGTACACCGACAAAAATTTCACGCATAGTAAATAAACTTATTCCATGATATTCTTCCCTTTGCTGCTTCAAATTGCAGTATTTGTAGACAGGTTGAAAAGCTGCGTTCCACAATCCCGAAACGGGAGATGCAGAAAGAGGATGTGAAGGAAAGAAAACTAGCATAAAATTACACTTTGAAGTAGTTGTTGAAGGAAAATAGTATCGCTCCTCCAACCAACCATTAAATTCAGTTTTTAAAAGATTCAGGCAAGCGAAGAGAAAAATGCGGAGAACTCTTATAGGAACATGTATTTCATCGTTTGGAACCATTCGTTCAAAGAAGGAAAGAAAACTAGCATAAAATTACACTTTGAAGTAGTTGTTGAAGGAAAAGAGTATCGCTCCTCCAACCAACCATTAAATTCAGTTTTTAAAAGATTCAGGCAAGCGAAGAGAAAAATGCGGAGAACTCTGATAGGAACATGTATTTCATCGTTTGGAACCATTGCTTTCAAAGAAGCAGGGAAAAAGAAGGTTGAGATGGAAAATCAAAGCTAGTTTGAAAGTTTGCTAGAAAAGCAAGAAGAAAGTAGAGGAGGCATAGTACTGTCGTTCGTCTCCTTGCCGGTGAGTGAGTGATCTTGTAGTAAATCACACGTTCAAGTGGAGCATAATGAGGGGAAAGTCAAGCTAAACAACCTTGTTCAGACGAAACTTATCCATTTGAGCCTCTACCGCTTTGGTTTTGTCCTTATACTTAAAGCAGAGTGGATTCAAAGGTAAAGCACAAAGCTTATATATTAAGTGCACAGATAGTTATAATAATATTATAATCCTATTCCCTCAGCGCGGGAGATAATTTTACAGAGTAAACATGATTTAGCGTAAGCACAACAAAAGACAACACGCTACATTCAAATAATATTCTGTGAACAGGGATACAATTGGGGATGCTACTCTTTCATCACTGTTTTGCTATCTCTTTTTAAAAATGAGTCTGCACAAGTCTTTCACGCGTGCATAAAGCAAGCAACTGAAAAAGAAGATTTTTAGAAAAATAAGTGCATTGTGAGTGGCTGGAAGGCACAGGCTTTGAGATGAAGGCGAACGGTCGATGAGATAGATGAACACGATGAGGTTTCACAAAACCACAAGAAAGGACCAATTTATCTTTACAAAATTACGATTATTTACATGAAAACCAAATTGCTCCTAATTTACCAAGCAAAAAAGTCACTACTCGCATAAATACAAGAAGGCTAAAAGTCCTTTTCATCATTCTGTATTACTTTATGACCACGATAGAATTGTTCATGAGACAAAGGAAAAGCGCTGAGTTGGTTGAAAACACGAAGAAAATGTAATCACTCCTTTACTTCAAAAATACTTCCTTGCTGCCTTTCTTCATTAAATTTTCATTTGCGAAACCAAGACCGCCATCAGTTCAGAGAAGCACTCATCCTGATCATCACAACAGCATGGACCAACCAGAAAATTGAATATAGTACTAAAAAGTGAAGAGAAAGCGACACTGGCAGGACTGATTTACAATCACCCAAGTATCTGAAGGAAAACAGGAAAATTGAACGACTTAGATGCTAATAAACCATAAACCTGGCATGAGAAAGTCCAACCAACCTAGAGAACCTCGAGTAGAATGACACGATGATGATGAATGAAACCTTCCATTTCTTATAAAATTAAATGAAAATTGGGTTTTTACGTATGCAAGGAGACGTCTCTTCTCACTGAACTTTGGTCGCTTTCCGACTGTATTGATAAAATATTCGGATGCCTTTTAATTTTGGCCCCGATGCTGGTACAATCATCAAGATGTATGTATGTATAAATTATTAGACGAACGGAAAAGAAAAAAAATACCAAAGAAATCTTTGACCGATGCAGGATTGATTAGATCAAAGCTGATGATTATAATAAAATAGACTATGTGAAAGCAAAAATAAATTGGCGATTTGATACGGTTTTCTACTATGCTTAATGAAAACGGGCTATTCAGAAGAAAGTATTCAGGTTTCATCGTAGCTAATTGACAATTAGTTTTCTTGGCCGTTAAATCAGTCTTGTGTACATTTATACCTTGTTTATACTTTAGTAAACATCTTATAACAGTTTTTAATAACAGAAATGTACAGTTAAAACGAAAAAATGAAAATCCTACTCCGTATAAGTAAAAGTGTTATACGTTCTTTAGTACATTATGTATACCTTGTTTATACTTTAGTAAACATCTTATAACAGTTTTTAATAACAGAAATGTACAGTTAAAACGAAAAAATGAAAATCCTACTCCGTATAAGTAAAAGTGTTATACGTTCTCTCTAAAATGTTTAAAATAACAAGTATCAGGACAATATCTATTATAAGTAGGTTTAGGTAGGCATGTCAGTGTATCGTTACAATTTCATTGACTATTACAGCGAATTTTATGTGGCACAGTTGGAAATCACCCCCTTTTGTCATAAATCTCATACCCCTACCACATGACACTGAATGTGCAGATGTACGAAAATTTTCCCTTTAAAGTGAAAGTTAAATTTTACACTAGGCAGGATTCACGTATTGAAAGCATTTTGTAGTATTAAAGTTACCAATAAAAGGTACCATAAGTTTGATGCGAGAGTAATCGAGTAAGTAAAACAGATAAAGTTTTGTAAGTACGCTTGTTACATATAGGAATAGCAAAGCATTGAATTAAGTTTGATGCAATTCCGGATGTTACACCTTCCAACGATTGTATGTGTGGAGCAGGACAACAGAGCATTTAATATTAAAAGGGTTAGAAACGATTTTCCGTGTTCTGCATAACATAGTCTACATCATCATGACTCGATGTGTACACATTCAAATCTCTGCTGGTTTCTATCTCAGGGTCTTTCCATCCGATGATTACAACAATGGGAATTTTACAAAATATGTATACAAATGTACTAATTCAGCATGTTCCAAGATGCACTGCACTCGCATTCACTCTCTTCTATACCACACATTGCATGCTGCTACTCCGATATTTCAAACTATCCAACTCCTATACTTTCACACATTATACATTGCGTTATTACTACCTAGATTGTGTCATTTCCTGTGAAAGCAGGATGTACAAAATTTTGAACTCATAGATCGAAGGCACCATTACAGCTGCTACTGTTCTGTTGATGCCACCGCCGATGTATTACCTGGTTTTACTCTGCTCAAGATTTATTTCCCTAAATCTCATTAACCATTCTGACAGGGGAAGAGGAATGGAAAAAAAGGAAAATGTGTTCTGAGACCTTGGTTAAATAGTGAAACTGTTCCCAACTCTGGAAAAGAAAGAATATTATGCTCAATATTTTGCTTTCTTGAAGAAAAAGTAGGAAAATAATGCTGGCCAAGCATTATTTTGTGTCTTTTGTTAGAATGAAAAGAAGGGAAACAAAATGCCATCTCTTGGTTCAAATTTATTTGATTGTGACTGCAACGTGTACTTTGATGAAAGCGTAGCTGATTCAATTTGGAGAAGAATGGTGTATCGGTGACGATCTACCCTGCCCATTTACCCGGTCTAATGCGTTTTACAAGTTCATGATACGATCATTATCATTATTTTTGTCTTAACTTCAGGTTCCAAAGGAAAGTAATAAATGCAGGAATTGGACACCAGAAAGTCTGTCTCTAGAAATAAGCTCTAGAATTATAAGTGATTACAAGAATAAAAATGCGAATGCATCTGCGAAGTCGTAAGGCTACTTTATGTTATGTACCCACAATGAATATCAGTACTGGATAAAGCTCTCCTTCTGTAGTCTTAGGAAATTCATTTTTATCTTGGTCAGCTTCCGTCCGAACAAGAAAAAATGAATCGATCCCCTTCTGGTTCAAGTTGGGAATTTGAAACTGCAGAGTCTGAATGCGCTGCATTCAATTCTAGATTGCAACTTCAGTTACTAGATGCATAAATTTATGATGCACTCTAAAAATGCAGTAACAGGGGAAGCAAAAAAATCAAATCATTTACTTTTCATTCCATTTCTTTCAGATAAATTTAAAGTTAAGCAATACAATATGTTCGTGGGAGGAAGTCAGATAAAGTTTGCATGGACAGGAAGAAAAAAGATTGAATTATTCAACTGGAAGTAAAGCGGGGCATTGGAATACTATAAGGAGATGAAGTCTAAGGTAAGCATAGACCTCTTTTTATAACTAGATAGCATGAGTAAATCAGCAATACAATTTCATTTTAGCAAGCAGTATGCCACACTATGAAAGGAAAGTCAAGAAAGAAGAACCTTAAAAGAAAAAAAAAATTTTAGTCAGAAAGACAAGGACAAAGTAGTTGTATCTCCAGCGACGGTCGTGTCTGGTGACGGTAAATGCTGAAGGTTGGTTGCTACAGGCGGCTCTAATGCAATAAAGCAATACGCTACAGCGCACTGTCGTGAGTTTCTCTTGCTCTTTTTGGGATTGGGGAAAAGGAAATGCAATCTGGAGCACAGCATTGTTAGTTATGTGGGCTCTCGGTGTAGAAAGGGACAAGGAAATGGAATATATTTCACCCTCAGTACAGCCTTTTCGTTAAAGATACAGCACTTCTATTAAGTTAGCTCCTTGTACTGAGCAACGAAGCCGAGAGTTGAGTGGCTTGAAATGAATGGAGAAAGCGAAACGACTCTGTACTTCCTTCCACACTTGTATTCATGAATAAGAGGTGTTCAACCTTGTAACGACTTTCTCTGTTCTTTTCTTTCGCTCAGTTTCAAAGGCAGACAGGTTCAATTGGTACACAACACCGAAAAAGTTACTTTTCTTGGCAAGCGCATTCTTTAGTCGGTTATATTATAACATTCGTGCAAGCAAAGCAAAAAAGGAAAAATATTGTAGTCATGAATGAAATCAAGCTGTGTGGTGGCGTGAAGCAGGACAGAAGGCAGCTGCATGCGAGGAGTAAATGTAGTTTTGTGACCCCAATGTCATATATTTTCCCAACGACAAAGAGTACAAACGATCAGATTTGACTGGAAAGGTGAATCTTTCTTAGCAACACCACCAATGGGCTGGTATTCAATAACTTTCTTTATTTGTGCTTACCCGTAGGAAGAAGAGAGATCCAGATGGTAACAAAAGTTTGGACGGGTGTCTCTGGTCAGCACGAAGTTGTTTCCCGTCTTTAAGCCATTGAATTGTTGGGGGTGGGTCACCATCTGCTTTACAGTTAAGGGTCACTGGCTCATGCTTCGGAACGACAGAGTCTGCGGGATGCTCACGAATTCTTGGCGGTTGGCCTGCGTCACCTGAAGCAAGAAAAAAAACCGAGACATAAGTTAAAATTTTATTGGTTACTTCGCTTTGTTCCGCTCTAGACAATTTTATGACTAAACCTATTACTGTACTCAACTTTCTTTTCAAAAGTTACAAACAATATGGCAATTCAAAATTCAAGGCATGAGGAAATACAATGTGTGTGCAAAAATCTCCTTTTCCAATTTTTCCATTTCAATAAATTAGGAAAGCGCGTGCACAAAAGATTAACTGTTATGATTTTGATATTAAGCCTGGAGGATGTTGATATGATAATAATGCTTCCCAAAAGAAGCTGCTATTCAGAATTACGGCATCCAGTTACAATTATGCATCTGTCAAAAGAACGACGACGACACTACACTCACCCAACAGCGCATCGCGACATTCTAGTAAATAGATTTTAAGAAAGCAACAGACGCTAACCAACTTTTATATTCTTTATTCGGGTTGGAAAATGCAAGGAGTGATGCAGTGTGCAATGGTAGTCTGGAGAATGACTAGTAAGAATGATGATTATTAAGAGAAAATTGGATTATGTAATCAAAACTGAAATGCCATGAGAAAACCTCAGTGCAGCAGAAGAGGAGCCAAATACAACGCAAAAAGACCTTAGGCAAAATACTTAACAATGCCTGTGAGTCTACGTCTTTTTATTAAAAATACCAAGAAAAATATGAGCCCGTGTTGCTCTCGAGTAGTTCCGTCGATAACTTTTTGTATAAACATGGTATTTCTTCCTTAAACATTATTATGAAATGAATAAGTGCATCTTTCTCTGCAGCTACGCACTCACATTTTTATCTACCGCTTCATTTATTTATACCGAAAAATATTTTTCCATTAAACTCAATGGAAAATAACGTAAGTAATTGGGAATTCCATCTTCACAGGACAAGCAGAGAGTGTAACTTTTTCAAAACTAGACTTCTCTTAAATAGAAATACATTATATAACTCACGCACAAGACACAGGAAAGACTATCTACATCTGTAAGTAAAGAAATGAAGTAGAATGGAATTTAAGGAATGTATAATAAATGTAAAAATATGTATTTGAACGTAACCAAAAGCTTAAACAAAAAATAGCAAAATCAATTTTTTAAAGCGAAAAACAGTATAATTTGTTGTTGTTCTGTCTAACCAACAGTATAAAATATACAACTTGAAAACCGCATTATCGTTTAATTAAGGGAATTCAGTATATTCTTTAAATATTACCGGATATCCTAGCTAAACTACGGCTGAAAATTTTTGTAAGTTGTAAGGAATGTTTTCCTGTTTAATCCTATTATAACCGAATATCGGGTTTGCTCCATCCAGTGGATGAATGTATGAAAAGAAAGCATACGCAATATAAATGAATGGTGTTAAAACTTCATTGAAAACTGCTTATCCACCGGTTTCAAGAGTAAAGTCAACAGCCAAAGAGCAGTACCATTTAGTGCTTCTTGGTAAACTACTGCTGGCAGTTTTGGCTGTGCTTGCCATTTCAAGTTCTTCACTCACTTAACATTCGCTCATGGAATCCAAACTCCACTTTCCTACTCTTTGGGACTCTCTGAGCAATTTTCTTCGCTTACAGGAAAAGGAAACTAGCCATAATGTACTTGAAAAATAGCTTTCTCTAGCCTGAGAGAGGCAAGACTGTCGTTTTATTAAAAGTTTGTTTTTATCAAGTTTATACCAGACCGAGGAAAAAACGGATTCAAAAGAATCTTTGCTAAAATGTGTCAGGCTTTGTTGGTTCACTTGCCTATCGTTTCTAATTTGATGCTTTCGTCACGACCAATATTTATTCATATCTCAAGGTAAACTACTTTATTACACTTTATGTATTGTTTGTCTTTGCTTCGACAGAAAATCCGGAAGTTTGGCCCACTTATCGTTACTGATGTTATCGTTTTAACTTTTAGGTTTACATTCCGTAACTTTAACTATTGTCGACTATTGAAAACGAAGCTACTGGAGTCTGGTCTACAGTTTAAACACATTCAAAGTTCTCGTTTTGGAATTCTTTTGCTGCAAACGAGATGCGTTTTCCGTTATGGCAGACTGGGCAAAACATCCAGGCGCATTTAGAAAAGGAAGTTGCGGATATGAAATGACAAAAACATGAGAAAGCCATAATATGTACATTGTACAATTGAAGTTAGCTGGTATACGTACATACGCTGAAGGACGGAAGTGAATGCAATAAAACGCGATACTGGGAATGGCAAGTTTTTATTGAATGCACGTTTATATCATCCTTGCATACATTTATTGGGATTTTTGAGGACTGTTCAGTTCGTTCACTTTTCTAGACTTGACACAGGCATAAAATTGGTTTTGGGCAGAAGAGGTGAAATGAAATTTTGTCAGGCATTTTTTCTATTTTGTAAAGGCTGTTGGCAAGCACGGCATCCAAATAAACAAAACTATGTTGTTGCCTTCAGGCATATAAACATAATTCCATGTAGAGCACGGCCTCATTCCCAAAATAAAAGATTCCCGAATCCAGATCATCGCTAACGGAAAAAGAAGTTTCCATACACTTACAAATACGTAAAGTTTCAGTTATAAGGGAACTGATTCGTGAGTTTTTCCCCTCTCTGGTTGCCAACAAAGTAAGTTCAATTGAAGCGAAATGGAATGGGATGTGAGCCATAAAATTTCAAACGATGAGAGTCAAAAAGGAAAGCAGAAAAGTTTTTGAATCTTTGTCAGAGTTGAAGATCTTTTAAATAGAATTGTGCAAGTCGGTGCTTCGTTCCAAATGCATGTTTTACACCAACAGCAGCAGGTTGCCGGAAACCAGGGGAAAATAACCATCGGTTATTTCTATCGAATAATCGAATAGTTTATTTCAAGAAGATTGTAAACTCAATGATCACATGACTTTCCAATGGGTACACATTTCTGCCCTACACTCACTAGGATTGAAATGGAGCTATCAAACATAAATTGAAATGAAACATGTGTAACAACTAAATTCATAATCTGACATTTTTCAATTTCATTTCGAAATTTCTATCTTCGCTTGCTATTGCAATTTTTCAGTCCATTTTCCCATTTTCACAACCTGACGCTGACTTTTATTCACCGTTTTCTAAAATGACTCGTCAAAAGTTAAAAGCAAGCGTTGTTTTATACGTACTTCAATATGATGAGTATCAAATAGCTTATTTTTCTGTTTTAGTTTTAATGAAAAATAAAGAAATGACATTGTAAAGAAATAGCATTGGAGTCCTTCCATTTTCATCAGTCGTGAAAAAGTGTCGTGAATTCTCTTTTTCACTTTTGAAAACAATTTTCATTTGTTCCCTTTCTTATCCACCCTCTCATTCAAACATTGTAATGGATGAAACATTACGGGACAAGTTTATATCCAGTCTGTCGCCCACCCTTCTCCATCCAATGTTATCATCACACAACACGTCGCCACCGTCCTCTTTTCTTTGTGTATTTATTACCCATGCCATCTTTTCAATACAAGTCCAAATGTAAGTTATTCTTCTAGTACTGTTCGCCCCTTTTTTGTCAAGTTCATGTTTCATCTGTTTTATTCTTATCATTATACATATCTTTCTTCTGCACATGTACACCTATTAATATTATATTTTTGCTTGGAGTCCATCTATCAAGTTCAAGTTGGAGGAACACGTGTTTTTAACATCGGAAACGGCAGAGAAAGTCGACTGCCCAAAAAGCTAGAGACAAAAGCTCCTTTTTCACTCTTCTCATTACGTTCTCATGGAATACCCCTCTGTTCTATTTACTTTATGAAAAACCATTATTCTAAGAAAGATAATATTTTGAGGAAATCCGAAAACTTTATGAAGTAGTCGTAATAATATCCAAACTGACTACTCTCGCCCATATTATTTGTGCCTAGCTTTCGTCACAACGAGACTCTATTTAACTGCTTTTGTGATCCGTTACAAAACAACGTAATATAGTAAAGTAAGCTATAATCACATACAATTTCCCATCCTTTTTAACCCTTCTAGCTTTCTCTTGAAAAAGTATATATCATGTGCAAATGTACTACGCATATGCATGAAACTGCAGACAGTTGTACAGACAAAAAGAAAAAAAATGAGAAACGGAACTGAAATGTGGAAGTCACATATCAAAACAACAATAATAATAAGAATACGAGAAGGAATAAAAATCATATTTATGACGCCACTCTAGAAGAACTATATATATGCATTTTATAAGGAAACGTGAGCAGTAAAACATGAAACGTGGTCTATCTACTTGTTTCTGCCCCGTCTTCGCATTGTAAATAATTGTGCGTTTTTGCATAAAAATAGCTACCAAAAATGCATAAGAAAAAACAGGGACAAGGAATACATAAAATGTAGAGATGCACAAGTTAAGCATAACAAGTCGGATGTGGTACAATATGCAACATGTTTAGGTTTAATAGGCAGAAAAAAGAAATAGGAGGAAGGGGAAAGGAAGCTGATTTTTGTTCATTTTTCTGTTAGGCAAGAAGATAATCTTTAAGGTAGGCACTTTTCATTCTTTCGTGGAGTTTTGTTCACTTTTACCCTTTTTAAAGATGTTGAAAAGATCTGCTTGGCTCCGCGTGTTTTTCTTCGTCTACCTTTCCCATTTGAATAATAGGCGACTCCACTTCAATATACACGAGCGTGCATTTTATATTGCTGCTGTATTTAGTTTAATTCAAAATAAAAGAGTGAGAAGAAAGAAGCCTGATGCCGGCGGCATCCAAAAGAAAAGCTGTTGTGCTGTTTTCCCAGCAGTTTGGGTTTCTTCTCAGGGGGAGAAGAAAGGAAAAGCAAATCCTTTAAAAAATGAGATGACAACTCTCTTCACTTTGGATAATCATGACGATATTTCATCTCCTTTTTCCTTCAGCCTCTTTCAATTTTGACGATGAGCCACGTTCACATGTGCAGAGAAAGCACTAAGCAGTAGAATTAAACGACCTCCAAGAAAATATGTGAGGGAGAAAAAGTTGCTCTTTCTGTGTCGTGACATATTCCATTCATTGGAGGGTTACAAAAAATATGAAGTAGTGGAAGACTGATTAGTGAGTTGTTGATCTACTTCACCAGAAAATGCATTTTGTGATATGTGTTGATGCCGACGACGCAAATGTTGACTTCGTTTTCTTACGGCGTGTTTGAATAAAATTTCTATTGTTAAATCGATGGAGATGTGGTTATGCACTAGGGATTTGGGATGCAAGAACTGCAGTATGCACAGTGTGAACATTTTCTCGGTGATCCAAAATTCTCAATACCTATTTGGTCATTGCCTTTAGGATTATATCGATTTCAATACAAAAAGTGGCTCGTTAGTTGAAACGGTCGCGGGAGTTGCCTTTCATTCTGCTGATACTGCCACGCTTTTATGAATTCTGAAGAAGCAATGGACCTCACAAAGAGGTTGCCTCACTTTTAAAAAGTGAAACTGATATCCATGATACCACGGGAAGAAGTTAGCAGTACGGAAAAGTGCAGGAAAAATGAATATGATCTATGGTCGACCAGAGCATTCGTGGCAGGATGGCAGGAAAAGAAGAAGGATGATGTTGATGGCTTTGGCGTGACTGCCGTTGCTACTTGAGAATTCAGCAGACTTCTTGTCACGTCTTAAGGCTTACACTTTCCAGCCAATAATGCTTCGCTTTGCACTCAAAAGCTGTCTAAAGAACTTCAGAATGTGCGAGATATGGATTTCATACATACATAAGTTCTTTTATTATTATTTTGTGCAAGAAAGATAGTCAAACCGTGAATCAAGCGAATAACTTTTGAAGATGCTTTTTTTCTTTCAGAATGATGTAATTCAACCACATGCGTGTGCCTAACTTCTACTGTCTGGCTCACACCACGTAGAATCTTGTATGTGACCACAAGGAAAGTGCATAACGTGCATACATGATGATCGTCATCATGTGAAGCCATAAGACTGCAGGCAATGCTGTTGGTATACAACGACAAGAAGGATCATGTTCATCATATCTTTTCGATCTTCACTTTTCATTCTTTCTTACTCGAGAAAATTCACCCAGGAAAAATGCACTTTGCCCCCACAGCACGAATTCATAACACTACTTTCAACTGCTAAGCATTTCTACCTTCCTGAACACAGGTTTCTGGGCTCTACACAAACTTTTCTCCTTGACTTTTTTCTATTTTAGAATTTTGGGAACAGAGATCTTGTTGCCCTAAAAGACTTTTCAAATCCGCCAAAGTTAATACATATTTAAAGAGGATGAATCTGCATTAGCTTTGTGCCTTGAGTTTTGGAGAAAAAAAACTGACGACATTTTAGAAACCAGATACGAATCGTACTAGGTGTACATATGATGCTTTGTCATCTACTTTTTGGCAAAGAATTGACCTTATGCGGTTTTACGACATGTCAGTGAGGACACGACATCTTCAGACCATTGTCGCAATTAGAATTTTGGGAACAGAGATCTTGTTGCCCTAAAAGACTTTTCAAATCCGCCAAAGTTAATACATATTTAAAGAGGATGAATCTGCATTAGCTTTGTGCCACTTACTCTACGTTATAAGGATCTGCACAAACTGACGACATTTTAGAAACCAGATACGAATCATACTAGATAGGTGTATGATGCTTTGTCATCTACTTTTTGGCAAAGAATCGACCTTATGCGGTTTTACGACATGTCAGTGAGGACACGACATCTTCAGACCATTGTCGCATTGTTAACACTCCCAGTGAGATCTGAGATATGGAAGTAAAGGAACAGTAAAAAATAAAAGTCAGGTAAGAAATTTCATTATACTTTGATCTGGATTTGCTGACATGCATGAGAATGGTAACAACGAAGACATGTGAATAATATGAGAGGTTTTCCCTGTTACTTTTTATTTTTGCAGCTTTGTCGTAAATGATTATAAAAACCAGAATAATATATCGTCGAAACAGCTTATAAGATGGCATCATAGAAATCATATGTTTTTGAGGGTTTAAAACTTCAAGTCGCATGTGAACATCAATCCTACTTTCCACAGCCGGGTGGGATTGTGTGCGCATGGACAATGTGTGAGAAATGAGAAAACCTGTGAAACATGAGGATACATTATATTATGAAATTATCTTCACTTGACAAACTTTTTTTTGTTTAGGGTTAGACGTCAAGAGTATTATTTGTGCTTAGACCGCGTGCTGGAAAACAATCTTACAAAAGAAGTCTTGCCCTCAACAATTGTCACACAAATCTGTATCAATTGTATGCTCATAACGTACAAATAATTGCACTTTTGAAATACAATGCTTGAAGAAACACTGACATAGTCATTAGTCATATATAAACTGTTTCACAGTTTAATTAACCTGCTCTTAAAATACCTTTCATGTGAGGTTTATTTATACAAATTAAAAAAAATTGTCTTCCTCGGAAATCAATCATTTTAATAAATATTACATCAACATCAACACAGTATTCTTAGATTTGAAATTAAATATGAAAACACTTAAAGTGTTCTTTGCACCTCCAAAGTACAAGTGAGCCGATTCGAACGAGAGAGGTGGAAAATAAAAAATGCCAATGACAATGACAGTAAATAGAATTATCATATTAAAGGGGGTGTTTTGATAAAGATGTACACGAAAAGGAACAAATTATGAAGAGCCGAACTATTCTCTGAATTATTGTCATCGGCTAATTAATTAAAAGAGAACGTGGTGAACTGACGACTCTACTTAAAATTAGTCATTACTTAAGGTTACTAAAAGAAAATCGTAGCAAGTGAACAAAGTGTTGAGTATTTTGTTTTCTCTATTCTCTACTCTTTGTTCAGAATGTTTAATCGGATCACAAAAACAGAAACACATTAGGAAGAGGTAGTAAATATTTATGCATCTAACACACGTGACTTTAACAGTATTCTTAAGCTTGGAAACTCTAAGATCAAAAGAATTGTAATTACCTATGCAGTTTTAATGCATAAATAATAACTAATAACCAACGAATCCTGAAGCAATTTATGTTATCAGGAGAGAGAAAGGTAGAGTTGTCAGAAACGAAGAAATAAATATATTTGCGACTGCTTCCTCCTTTTAAATTTCCTAGTTTCCGGTCATTTCCCGACCCTTTAAAACTACAACTTCGAGGAAAGGTTAATTTATGCCTTGTATTTAGCTTTTATTTTTATTCGTATTATTTCCTTATCGTCCATTCATTAGCCTTCAAATAGAGTTTATGTATTTAAAATAAAAATGCTTTAATTTCTTTACGTCTTCCTTTCGCTCCCACTGTTATTTCCGTTCATTTATTTGTAGATTAGCTTTATAGTTTCGATTAAAAAACTCCATTATTGGAACAACAAAAATGTCTTTCAACTCTTGAAACATGCCATGGCAGTCCATCGGGAGAACAAAATTATTAATGTGTACGCTGCACAATAAACTTCATGAATAAATGATTGTATGCAGTTGGTTCGTAGGTACGGTACACCTACCAAATAAAATAGCCAGCAATTTCTAGACGGTGAAGTCTGGAGCTGCATTGCAACCAGGTAAAACGATCTTGATAAGCCTTTAAATGACGCAATGACACATACCAAGGGATACATGTACGAAAACGGAACTTGGCTCTGCATTTCCCCCTCTGAATTTTCTTAATAATTTCGTTCAACTCGAGCCAACCCTTTCCATTTCCTCGGTTCATTCTTTTTTCCTCCAACAAAATAACAAAGAAAGTCGTAGCAGAACAATGCCTTTTACTTCCCCTACAGGGTTTGAGCGAATTCCCAAAGCTTATTACTTTCCTTTCTGACGTAGACAAAAGAATGGATGTCCGTCTTAAATGTAGCAAACAACAATACTTGAAAGTGATTAAAATACCTGAGAATAGCAAAAGTCATGCAGGTATCACAGCTTTGCAAATATTCTAAACAGGAAACTGTTTAGATATATTTTGTTATGATAAATCAAGTTTTGTAACTCATGGACTTTAACCTTTTTGTTACGCCAAGAGGGCTCGTGATTCGGAGTACTGAAGCTAAAATATTTTGCTTATTCTCTCCTTCCTCGTTTCTTTCTCCGGGTTTACTAGCTTTAGTAATGAAAAACAAAGCTTTACAGAGAATGGAAACAGACCCATGTCAAGAGTGAATGTCTCCGAGGAAATTCCAAGTAATAAAAATAATGCAAATGCAGTGCACTTTTCCACTCAGAAATTGTAATATTGCTTGAAGGGAAGAGGACAATATAAAGTCCCAAAATGGTGTAGAGCGTTAGGAGGCGTACAAAATATCAAGGAAGAGACATAAAGTATAAAGTATACATGTGTTCTGTTCTCTCACGATTAAGATTCTCATCTCGATTAGATGATATGGGTAAGTTTAATGCTGCTATTAAATTGACGAACCCTGAACAACGAATGGAATGCCAATGCCAATAACCTTAACTCACTACACTATACGGACAGAGTTTCAAATGCTAATCTATGACCCTAAAGATGCTAGTTCTTTAGTCTTCATATTAAATTTCTTTGCTAGGGTACTTTGTGAAGGTCACGGTCGTTTACTTTAAAATGAAGTTCAATGTTATAGTTTCATTCAGCTTATCACTATTTTCTCTTCCGACTGACTTTCATTTGACACTTGAGTAAGGGGGCAGTATTCAACGAGTACAATCATTTATTTGCAACTTTGTATTAAATTTCATTGTTGGAACGAACAAAATCCCTTAACTTCTACACTTATTTAGCTGTATAGTAAATGGAAGGCTGTTGTATAAAGCTGCAGCCATTTCATCTTTGGTATAATGAATGAGAGAAAAACCATGAATATCAAATACTGCGTGCAAAAAGTGTATTGTTCCTGTACAGTACAGGCTGTACTTCACAAGTTCTGCTACAGAGAAAATTCATTGTGCAAGGTAAATTAGAAATAGAAATGTAACATATGTCGCCCCAGTGGACTGCTATTTCAAATATTACTGCCCATAATCATTTCCGCTTTTCCTCTGTATCATTTCCGTTGCTTTCTCCACTGCTGTCCAGTTCAATTCTGGCTTTGTTCAAACCGAGTTTTGCTACATTTGATTCGTCTTTTCATCCTCTACCACTGTTGTTTTTCAGCAAACAATATTTATATTTTAGGTTGTTTATTTTACATGGAGTGTGTCGTTAGTATCTTTATAACTCATTACTCTTTCCATAAAGTAAGGCCTCGCATTTCTCACACAGTTAAAGTCGGTGTTTTTGAGAGCAAATAATAATAATAATAATGACTACTTTCTAAATTATCAGAATCGCCACAGCATAAAACTGTACAACTAAGTGCACGCTGTACATAATCATCACTTTCTGTACCCTGCATTAGATTCAGTGTTACATTTCCGCAGTAAAGGGACCATATGGACTTTGATACCATTCTCAGTTTTTGCCCATTATAACCCTCTCATATTCGTCTCCGTTGTGAAACATGAATCAAGTGTGTTGCATTATCCACAAGACACAGTTAAGTGAGCGTTCTCGCTTAAAGACTATTCTTCGCTACCATTTTAATGCTCACATGCATTATCTAGAGCTGGAGTTAAGCGAGCTACTTTAGAGAAAGAGGAAAGTAGCAAGTAAAAGGAGCCCTGTGCTTTCACATCTGCGTTTTCTTATCTCCACTTCTTATTTTTATTGTTGATCTAACCAAAGTGTACGTCTTGGAGACTTCTTTTGCCCCCGCTCGCTTCTACTGCGTTTCTTATAATAATACAAATTTTGCTGGAGTGGGATAAAGAGGAAAGAAAAAAACATTAAAGTAGAGAGAAATGAGACCTTTCCTATTCATACTTGAATGCTCTTACTTTCTCCACATCGTCATCATCAACAGAAGCAAGAGTAAGCAGTAGTTGAACATCATATCATTGTTCCATCGTTTGCAATAATATTCATGGTAAAAGCAGCAGTAGCTGCTAGCATTTTCAACTTTCCAACGAACAGAACAGGGCTATCTCTTTTTCCTTGAGGATCACTCAATAATAAGGACCTTTAGCCACCACCACATTTCTTTTTTTCCATGTTCTTCCTTGGTTTATTTATTTTTATTCACTAACCCATCTCACAACTCAACTCAGCACTTGAGCCTCCCAGCAGACTAGCCTCAAGGAGAATGATCCTAATGCTGTTGTAAAAGGTTAGTACCGAATGCGGAAGATCCCCACTTCGTGTTAAATGTGCGATGGTGGATGGATGTATGTATATTTAGTTTTAGAACACTTGCTACTCTACTCTCTACCTATTTTACTACCTTATTATTTTTTTGCCAAAAATATCCTGCTCTTTCTCCAACTCAGCTTCGTTTATTCTTTCATTTATTTTTTGCCGGAGCAAGAAAGGTAATGTGAAAGAAGTTTCAAGGCGAATGAAAGAATAGAAAATGAAATGAAGGTAGCACGATGCGACTGAGGACAGGAAAGGCGTACTATTGTTATTGCATACATAAACCAGAATTGAAAAAATAACTTTCATCGGAGAAAGTACTTGTGTAAATAATATGGATCATAATAAAAAAATAAAAAGAATGACAAACAGAAATGGAAGGCGCTGACAGTTATTCCACATCACCAAGATGAGAAATGTAGCAGAGGGATATGTGCTATTTTTAATATCACCCACATACCTTCGCTGTACTTTAAAACAAAGCTTTCGGTATGTTGGCAGCAAGTTTAAGCTTTCTGTGCCACACATGCAATGAAAGATTCTTTTTACTCATACAAAAATTATGCATAAAAATGTCATCAAGATGTTTTCGTACGCAATTGCGACATTTCATCCCTTTTCTTGTCGCTTTTGTAGGATCACCAACAACATTTGGAGACTTACAGGGATCATCATAAATATTTATTTTTACAGGTACGTTCCCACCTACCAATTTTAAATTCATAAATAAGGCGAAAAATTATGCTGCAAAACCACCATATGCGTCCAATTTTGGTACTGCTTATCACAATCGTAATGAAATATCTAGCGCTTTCGTAAAGACAATTGTTTTGTTCCAAAGCTTACATTTCAAGTATTGTATTTTTTTATTCTTTGTTGCTAAATTTTGTGTCAAAGACTTAAAAGAATTTTTATGGGAAGTGTTAAAAAATAAAGCAGCAGCAACAACAACAAATTTTGAAATGTAAAGTGCCGTGTGGTAATCAAACTGAAATTTGCTTGGCAAAATATGCTTTCGTATGGCCAAGTTATGATTTCCCTATCTTAAACGAAAAATATTATCTCGTCCAGTATTATAATGTTGGCTCACAGCCTGTGTTTCTTTGCATTTGCTCTGCCTTCTATGTCAGTTTTGAGCAAGAAAAACACTTGAGAAAGAAATACGATGGGAAAACGAAAATAGACAAGAAAGAATGATGTCCTTATATTTTACATATACATGGAGTAAGCAGCATGTGGTTAAGTTTTTCTTGCGGGTGCTCCCTTCACAATTCTTCTCTGCACTTCAGCGACTTCGGCATTGTTGGTAACGTATTTTTTGTCGAATGGTTCTGCATTGCGTCCGTTGTCTTGTGAGAAATACAATTTATACATACACGTGTTTTAAAAAAGGTTACAACTTTCTTTTCTTTTCAAGTGAAAGTAAAATATAGTTCCCTTCAGTTTGAAAGAGAAGCGAAAAAGCACTTGAAGATTTTTAGAGAAACACGGAAAGCTGGAGACAAGAGAAGAAAAGCACTCGTGAACAAGTTCGTTTTTACCACATGACACGTGCAAGGATGGCGATGGACATCATCGAGGTTCTCCTTGTGGGATACGACTGCGGAAACAAGTATTTGGTTTTACGTGGGTTTGTATTAATGCATATCGTCAGGAAGGATATTAAACAACAAGGGTCTTTTATACGAAAAGAGAAAGGATTTTTGCTCCAAGATTATCTCTCTCATGATGCTCTCGTGTTTTTGTCGAGTTTGGTTTTATCGAGTGAAAATTGCAAAGAATGGAATTATTTGAACCGTGAATGCAATTTTAGATAGGCTTTCTCCTTATTTCTTTCACAGGAAATTATTGGTTCTGTATGTAATGGAAAATATCGATGAAAAGGCACGAAAAACGGAAGAAAAATGAAACCGATGTCTGACACGTTCTAGGTTTCTTCTTTCGACTACCGCAACTATTGTCTCATCACCAACGTTTGCGTTTGGTAGGTTGCTGGTGCTTGCTATAAATAAATGTAAAAGACAATGGGAAAGTGGCAATAGTAATTTTTTACAACGACGTCGTAGATTGTAGATTCTCAATATTTTAAGGTAGGGTTAGAGAAAAGCTGAGCTTGTTTCATATGCTCAATCCCAACTTTGCATATATTTTTTCAGACACTTATGGGAATCAGATCCGAGAAATAATAGCAGAAACAATTGAAACAATGTTACGTTTCTTGAGTTTGCCTACTCGGTTAAAATTGCGAAAAGAATATCAATCTCTAATTCTACATTCAAATCTTTTTGTAAAGCCTGTTAACTCGTGCTCTTGTGTTATCTATTATATCAGAGTCTCCGCGGTTTTATCAGGACAATGACAGAGCAGCAGCGTAGCTTGTAGCAGCGCCGTTCAACCAGGCATACTTCCGTCCTTTCCAGAAGCACATGCAGAACAAGAAAGAAGAACTGTAATATTACATTATCACAAGACGAACAGAAATAGGAGAAAATTCGGGGAAAGTCAAGCTCATGAGCATTATTACAACGGAGTCGCATGAAATCGTGATTGTAAACCTTCATGCATTTTCTCCTGAATCGCTATAATTCTCATGACAAAAATATGAGAAAAGAACTAACTAGAAGAAAAAATGGCTTTTGGCTTACAATGCAATTGTAGCTGAGAATAAAGTAATGGAAACCTGGTACTAGCTAGACTCTGGCTCTGTCAACTGGTCTACTTTAAAAAAAATAGTCGCAACTCGTGAAGTCACAAAATGTTTTATTTGAGAATTTTTGCGTCGAAGCTCTATGGGTTTCTGGCACAGCATGACTTAGCTTTTGCTAGGTTTGTTTAATATTCGTTTTCCTGTGTTTATCCTTCTTTAGATAAAGAACTAACAAACGCACGGCCGAACCGGTAAGAACACTCTATTGACGATGTGTGCATAAATATTTTTCTAGGTTTCTAAATTGCTGGGGGTTGGGATGTGTGTGCACAACAAAAAATACAAAAACCCATCGAGTCAACATTGTTTGAGACAGTATCCAGATTTCATTATTACTATTATTGTTTTCCTTATGTAAATGTAAACTCTGCATTTCTGCATAGACGATCACACGCAGGTTTGAGGTCTTAAATTTTATGTTTGCTCAAATCGTAATGAAATGTTAAATTTAAAGGTAAATCCTGAAAGTAAGTTTTGGGATTACAAAAGCGAAACAAGATAAATTCAAGAATTCGTGCGCTGCATTATCAATTGGACTTGTAAGAGAAACTTGCTTTATGGTTTATAAAAATAATTTTTAAAATTCATGAGAAACAAAGATTGGCGAATGGCGTAACGAGTAGCAAAATACTTATCTTTGCAAAAAATGAAGGCTGGTGATTAGGCTGAAGGATTTAATTTGAATTCAGAGTGACAAATATATTGTGTGAAGAAAAAGATATGTATGACCTATGACCTATCATAAAGAAAACATTAGTTAAAATATCAGCGGCTTCTAAAACACCGAGTGGAATAAACAAAAAAAGTGTGTGTTTTTTACTTTTTGCAATAGCAACTGATGGATGTCAAAACGTAGGGCTATCGAGAAACTTGAGTCATTTCTCTTAAGTACTAATATACCATATTTATTTATAGGTATATTTATTGCATGT
>VYYJ01001025.1:0-38176 GCA_021029165.1 Cyphoderus albinus
TGTTTTCACAAGTTTTAGCTAAAAGCTGTGCTAAGTTCGTCGAGGATTATAAAGTTTTAGGGATTTTTACCTACTTCATGCACAATAGAAAAGGGAAAATGGATAATAAATTTTCATTTTCGTGTGCTTACTTTGCGTTCTTTCAGAAACTTCCCCAGAAGAATTGGAACTTTCTTGAAGGAGCCTTTTAGCCATGTCCAGCTGCGCGTCTTCGTCTCCCTCCTCAGCAAGATTGGCCCGGAGAATGTTAATACTCACCTTAGAACGATCTATGCATTTGGAACAGAAGAAAAAACAACAAGAGCGATCACGGTGCGAACCTGATAAGATAAAATTGATATCCACCAAAACAACAATAATAAATGTCGCGATGATTTCAATGAATAATGATAATGTGACCGGAGACATCAGAACATAAAAGCGCTAAACTAAATTAGTGTAAGGCACACAAGCAAACGCCTCGTTCTTATAAAGGCTCATATTAAAGTTGATGACAACATGACAAGGCAGAAGCACGGCATTTCCAATGGTATCGACTCCGACTGACACTGACCGTACCATGTTTCCAAAGTTAATGAGACTATTGTTAAAGTATCATCCATCTTTGGTGGGATGACATTCATTATTTGTTAATTATTTACTGCCGTATAACTATTTCTCTCCTTTTTTCAGAGGATATGCTACGTACATGTATTTGACTTTAGCTAATAACAATTAATTTTGATGGTTGATTAAAACCTGTGTCATGTGTGATAAATTGTATTTGTTCGCAGGAAATTACTCACAAATTCTATTTTTCTGACTAAAAATAGAGCATTGCATTCCCGCAGTCTTTTATCCTATTTCATACGTAGGTCACGAAATTAAACTCTATAATTGATTACTTTCGTCATCTGGAGGCTACAGATAGGAAATGTTACTTATTATATGAGTGAGCAGAGTGTCCAGATTCTCTCGATCTTACAAAGTGGAAAACATCTTAGCCTCTTAGTCTTAAAGCCAAACACTTCATACAAGCAGCAAACTTGGAAAATAGGAAATGAAATGGAGAGCAACGAGCAACACTAAAGGAAGGAGAAAGCAACAAAGGAGGTACCGCAGCTTGTAAATGTTGACAAACACTTGTGATAAGTTTGCAGAGGACTCTGCATAATACAATGTGCTCCAAATTAATAAATTCGTATATAGATTACATTAAGCAAGGCAATAAGACATTTTGTTTTCAAGGTTTACAAAACGTCCCGTTTTTCATCTGTATTTTAATAAACGGGTTCAATAAAGTTGTCAATCATTAAAATGTCTTCTGCTGAGAAGAGTTGCGTATAATTTCTTTCGTTTACTGATTATGTTAACAAAGCTCATTTTTTACATCAAACTCCACTTCAATCGAAAATAGAAGCGTGAAGAGTGAATCTTTTCTCTTTTCTAGTTGTAACTTGTACCATTATTGCATACATTTCTATTGTTAAAATAAGCAATAATCACAAAAGTTTTCCCCGAGAAATCCAAAGTAAGTATCGAATAGTTTACCCCAAAATAAAATTTAAAAGCTACGCTGTCTGCCTTTGTGAAGGGTTCAATAAATTTAAAACTTACTCAAGTGTTCTTTACATACCTTGAAGTGTCCATGATTTCCTCTGTCGCTTTATGTCCCCAGCCATTTCTTAAAGTTATAAACTTCAATGTTTTACATTGACAACCGTCAAAACCACAAACAATTTGGGATTCTTGATTTTCTGACTTCAAGTTAAAGGAACTAACTAAGCCTAGAAATTTATTTTACACACAAACTTATTTCACTAACACCCAATTGTATTTCACGTGTCCACATCCAAAGTTTGGATTGCACAACTCCTCACATACTCCTTTGGAAGTGAGTAACAAAACCGCACGGTGACGGTTGACAAAAATCTGTTGTTTCAACTAGCTGCTTCAAAGGTTATAACATGACTGGCACAACATTCCCTCAATCGGACGTGTCCAATGTTTGGATGGAGGTAGGCTGTGCACAGAGCTTTGCACTTGAGTTGTGACAACCAACCTCTAAAATATTGTTATATTATACAAAAAACAGAGTACAAAACGTGGTCATATTATTGACGTTATGTTATGTTGTTCGGAGTTCAGACTGAAAACTGTGAGTTCAGTGAGTAAGAGGGGAGGGGAAAATTATTCCCTACACACATTAGTTTGTGTGCCATACAACGTAACAACGGCTATAAGTTAAAAAAAACACAGACAGAAACTATCTGCATCTGCAACACTCTTGTTAAGAGAGAACAGAACAAGTGAATTCGTTTTTGGAGAGTTCCTTCTTTTCATCTGATCTCTATTCTCCGTCTCTACTCCACTACCATACCACCAAAATTCCATGTTGTAGTAGAAGCGTACCTGTTCTCTTGGGCATCTCTGTGTGCTATTTTAATGTTATTATTATCATCTCACATTGAAAATCTTCATGCCTCTTCAGTTTCAGTCTCTGCCTCCACTGCACTGTTGCTTTACTTGCATATGGACGGATTTTATTCATTACGCTTCATTCACTCTGTCAAAAACTATGAACAATGAAGCAGAAAGCATATACAAGGACTAATGAAACTAAACTGAATCAGGGTATTTTTTAGTGTGGAGACAATGAACAGTAATAAACTATTTCCTTTTTTGTCTTTGCTTCAATTTCCTTTGCATTGCACCTCACGGACTCGGGATGAATTCCAGATTTGGATATTCTAAATACGCCAATGAGCTGCGGTTTAAAACGTTTGATGTTGTTTGAACATTTGAAACGCTACATTTTATAAATAGTAAAGGACTGTGGTGGTATCTAAAGAATCCATTCTTTGGTAAGGTTATTTTAAACGATCCTCCTTTGGCTACTTCTTTCTAAATTGGTCTCATGTGTCAAGTCTGAGTAACTGAAACATCTTTCACAATAAAATATTTCCTTATCTTTTACTTACTTTTCTTTGAATTTTCGGCTTTCGGTTTTTCTTTCCATACAAAAACACTATCCAGGTTCTACTAGTAAAAGATGGATTGGCGATACCTGACTTGCCCTTACCATTTCAATATTGCTATAATATTTTAGACAAAGCACAGAGGAGAAATCTGTAGACTAGATAGAAAATGCAGAATTTCTGCCCATTAGCCAGAATGTGCGAAAAAAAAGTTCCGTTTGCTAAAAACGTTTTCAATTCTTCCTCACTCGATGTTATATTCCGTCTTGACCGTGAATGTTACCTATTTATGTTTAAGGTGATGGCCATAGCATATGTGGGTGCAAAATTGTAACTGTGACCAATCCAAAGATGGTAAAGGAAAACTGTGCACTTGTCTTGAGTAGGAGTATGAGATGAAGTTGAAATGACATCATTATTTTATATTCAATAATTCAGCGTGTTTTATTTATTATGCAAGCGGTACCATAAGACAACTACCAAAAGTTTAGTTGCATGGAAAGAATGGTAGTGTCGTGTCATTCCCAAACTGCAGGCGTCGTCATATTTTATTGTTATGAAATAAAATAGGAATATATGACTATGCGAGGTTCATGAAGGTTATTTAAGCTTGTACTTTTTCGTTTTCGTGTAGTACCACTTGTGGTAATCTGAAAATGGCTAGGGATACAGAGAGATAACAAAATTGGCAGCAAAACTTTTTTGACAAAATGAAGTCATGTCGTGGTCCTCATCTTATTTTATGTCAAAGAGACAACACTATTCTTATCAACTGTCGTTTTTAATAAAAGCTGAAAAAAATCGTTTCAGACATTTTTACGACTTGTCGTGAGTGAAGGCGTCAGTCTTTGCAATCCACTTAACAGGAATGAGGCTGAGAGTTGAGATAATCTTCAAATTAGAAAAATGCAAATAACACAAGTACAATGAAACGATAGGCGATTCATTTTTTCTTCTCTTTCTCTGAAGTAAGCCGCTGCAACCTTCATGTGATACTGTGTTTCACAATGGAGGAAAATGATTTCGGGGAAAAATGTCTATTGTCTATGTTGGTACATTTTGAAAACTAAATTCATAAAGCTAAAAAATTCAAAGACATGAACGTCTATACACAGATTCCATCATGTCGGTTCAACTTTATGGAGAAAGAAACGTTTGAATGAAATCCCTGTGCATCTATCCTGAAATATGTTGTGCGTAAAACAAATGTTGTCTGTAATTGTCAATTTTGACATCAAGTGAAGTATAACTACCACAATGGAATCCGCAAGATAAGCATAATATTTTTGTCTCTCACAACTTTGACTCGCTCAATGAACTTCCGATTTATCATTAACATGCCATAAATGTCATGCAAAATTTATCACCTCCATTATCTTTTATTACCATAAAAGCATTATACACTACACAAAACATCCTGAAATGTTATTTTTCTTTGCTATTATGACCGAAAATGATTTACATTTATTGGCGGTGAGGGTACCATACAAAAGTTCACGATTAATTTACCGTGACTTTGATTTTCTCACGTATAACATAAGCGAGGGGGTGGCAGCGTGAAGAGAATACACGGATTTGTAAGGTCGACATCAGCAGGTCATTGTGAATAACACTTCTAAACTTCTAAAGCCGGACCACAAAATTTCCTTCTTGTCCATGCATAACTTTATTAACTATGTAAGAGTGAAATTAAAATGTAAACAGAATCGCCTTATAACATTCTGAAAGTCAATAGATTTTACTGTGATTTCGTTTGTACTAGTGTGGGTACTGGGTTGATCTATATCAAACATATAATTGTGCAACATAACATATCGTACATGAAAAGTAAGAATGTTATGAAACGAAAAGCTATTGAGTAACCGCAAGAATGTTTCCAGGATATGATCGCTTAGAATGCCAAATTGCAGAGCCTAGTCTTTTCCTTTAACAAATAAATATGATATTGTTCCCGTAAAACAAATTACTCGAAACTGAAAATACAAAGCTTATTTCATTTCGCCTGCAACTTTTGAGCTTTTACCTACAATAAAGGAGAGAAACAAAGATATTGCTGATATTTTGAGGAAAAGTTGAAGCAAGTTTGTGGGAAATTGGGATTTTCATATCATTACATTGCATAATGCAATTTACATTTATCATTCACCAAGAAAGACATAAAGACACTCCAGGCTCTCATGAGATGTTAGTAACAACATGTTACTCAACGCAATGGTATAAAGGAACTTTCCACAGGAGACTCTGTGCTCTGTAAAAACGGCCGAATTGCCTCTCAAGCATGGAAGCATGGACACTGTCTAATCCACATTCCAGTGCAGCCAAACATCTGTAAGCTACAACTGCAACTCTGATCTGAGGCTCATTTAAGTAAAGTTAAATATATTTCATTCGTAAAAAGCGAAAAGCATTTTCATGGTGCATCTCTAGGAATATTAATAATGTTAATGTTATTCACTTTGCTACAGAGTTAAGAAATGAAACAAGTTATGTAGATTCGCCCTGCTTAAGTCGACAGAAAGTGCATTTTAAGCAAAGTAGGCATGTAATTAACATCTAGTACTGGTTCTTAAAAGTTACCAAATACCGAAACTTGTTCCCTACTAGCAGAACACAGGAAGGATAAAATCTCAGAATGATCAGTTCTGTGAGTGGCTAGTGAAGTGGTGTGTGGCTATAGTGCTTCGAGTCATAAACAAATTTAACTTGTTATGTTACACTTTTTTTATACCACTCTGATGTAATACAGAAATACGCACTACCGATTAGCTCAATTAACTGCTTATGATGTAAAGCAGTATCAAACTTTTCTCCTTGAAGCAACATCAAAGGAGTTGGGATTTATTTGATCGTTTAATGAAGTTAATTGCAATTGCAACTGATATAGTATAGATTGCTAACTTCTCAGTCATGAGTATAACTTTCAAATTTCCATTTTGACATTCATCTCCTTTAATCAAGCAACTTGAGCTAGAAACGCTCCATGTACAAATTATCTTGTTTGTAATAGTTTTTCCTCCCAGTTCTCACATTCTGGTTGAGCTGAAAGGATTAAAACCATTTTGTGATGATAATCTACACATTCTCTCTCTCTGACTGAAGTGATGCAAATTATTTCTATAAGCAAGCAACGACAGATTAGAATCCTTAAATACTTTCAGTGAGTGCAATCAGTTAGTGTGAGAACGTAGAACTTCTGTCCAGTCAAATCCAACAACTTTTACACGGATGACAAGATAACACGTTATTTACTTTATATACAACGGCAGTTTTTCGTGTATGTATATTGAAAGAGTTTAGTAGTTGAGTTATAATTGGTAGTGGAGAGAGAATTGTGGAGTTGATGAATGAGAGATAAAGAGATAAAAGGGAAACTTTGTTTCGTTTTGTTCTGGGTGGAAATTAGCAAAATAATAACTTTATTATACTGACAGAATCAGAGAATTGTGCGCATTTCACACATTCGTGAGTCGTGACAATGGGATCGATGTCAGAAGCAGCAAAGCCTCTATGGCTTCCTAGGAAGGAGGTTGTTGCCAGCACGAGATTAGAAGCTCTGCGGAAAAGCGTGAATAAAAAATATTCCCTCCAACTTGGTAGGTGCCTACTTTTCTCTGCACCCATTTCTTTTTTTAATCTAAACATACGCTTGCAAAAACCTAATGTGTCCACTCGATGATAAAACACGAAACCCAGTACGGAATTACTTTGTTCTTATTGTGATAGCTGGCCATGGGCATGAACGTGCATGACAAAAAGGAATTTTAAGTTTTAAATACGTCGTAAATACTTATTAAGCTTCATTTAAGGAAAATGCATGGAAGTAGTTTTAGAAAGCTTTCTAGGAAAATAGCGCTTTAATGCTAATCTAAACATTAATTTCTTGTTAAAACGAAGGCCTGTAGAGCAGTCAGTTAATACAATAAAATTATTTAGTTCGCCCTGATTGCTAAAGGAGAAAAGTGCATATGTTAAGGTTTAGCATGTATTCCTTGGAATAAAGATCGAGAAAACTAAACATGTGCAAGAAATAAAATTGCGTCGAAGTTTAATGTATTTGTAACGTTATTTTTCATTAACGCGTAGAAACATATGCTGACTTGCATAAGTGGTCAGTAACTCAAAGACGCAATTTTTGGGCGGAAGTGTGGAGCATCGGAGAAATCATTCACAGCGAGCCATACACTCAAGTCGTTGATGAGTCGTTGTCTATTGATGCCATTCCAAAATGGTTTGAAGGTGCTAAACTGAACTTTGCTGAAAATGTGTTGGAGAAAGGAAAAGATGATGACATTGCAGTGTATTACAAAGGTAATGGAATGGATTATGAAATGCAAAATACAACTGTTGTATAGCCGCCATAAAAAACATTGTATGTATCGTTAATGGAGATTAATGAATGAATATCCTCGATCCATGTTTAGGAGAAGGGCATCCAGTAACGGAAAAACTTTCATATTCACAACTACGGTCCGAAGTAGCCGCATGGGCATTTGCTTTGAAGAGTTTTGGCGTACAAAAGGGAGATGTTGTTGCAGGAATCTTGCCAAACTGTACACAGGTAAATATTACTATTAATTATTTAAGGATAGTTTTGCTTTTGCTCTCAAGTAATTGCTAAAAAATTCGTTCGGTTTAAAATTATAATTTTTCTTTAGACACTTGCAGCGGTATTGGCAACCGCCAGCATTGGCGCGGTGTGGACATGCACATCACCGGACTATGGCACTACAGTAAAATGACACTTTTTACTTGCATTACATAAAAATGACAGAAATGTCTGGGCAGTATTAACTTCTTAGTCATAATTATTCAAACCAGGGAGTTGTGGAACGGTTTAAACAAACCGAGCCAAAGGTGGTCATCTCAGTAAACGCTGTCTTTTACAATGGAAAAATTCATCAAATGCGAGAAAAATTGGACTTGATTCTAGCTGAACTCACCACTGTGAAGCAAGTCATTGTAATTCCGTTTTATATTTCCTCTGGAGAACAACTTAGTCAACTTCCCCACGAAAACTGGTATGTAATTGTCGCAATCCCAATACCCAAACGATAAACGTTGCAATATTAAGAAACTTGAGTTTAGTGTTACATGCTTGATGATTACATAAAATAGGAAATGGTCACCCGATGTTCTGAATGATATTCGCTCATCTAATGTCAAGATTGAGTATGAGCAAGTTCCTTTCAACCATCCTTTGTTCATTCTGTATTCCTCTGGCACCACAGGAAAGCCAAAGTGCATGGTTCATTCAGTCGGTGTACGTTGCAAATCTCCATTAATCTAATAAAATCCATTAATGCAATTACTCCCAATTCGCAATGTACATACATATTTAGTATAATATAAAGCACTTTTACTACACGTGGTTTTAGGGAACTCTCATCAAACACGTGGAAGAGCATCTGCTTCAAAGTGATCTGCGAGACACAGACGTGATATTTTATTACACAACTGTGAGCGAATATAATTTGATTTCTTAAACCTGCTTTGCTTAAATCTTAAATTCCTTCCATGATGGTAGCTCCACGATGATAAGATAAATACCTAATTGAACCGACCTTATAATTTATGCAATTTTCATAGATTGGTTGGATGATGTACAACTGGCTTATCTCAGCACTGATGAGCGGCTGCTCACTCGTTCTTTATGATGGAGCTCCAACGGCCTTATGGAGCTTGATAGGTAATTTTAAAATATGGTAATTTTGGTAATAACGAGAGTTGGTAAAATTGGTAATTGATGGAGATTAAAAAATATGTGGCTCCCCATAGACGAATTGGACATTACAATATTTGGAACTAGTGCAAAATGGTTATCTGTCCAGGAGGAGATTTTCCTAAAAAATGGAGCCGAAAATGGAGACAATTTAAAAGAATTGGATAAGAATGATACCAAACTTAGAATGGTCCTTTCAACTGGATCGCCTCTCAAACCGCAGAGTTTTAAATTTATCTATACTTTTATTAAGAAAGATGTTTTAGTCGGATCCATTTCAGGTAACTAGTATATTGTAATTTAAAGAAAAGACAGAAACAGTACATAAAATGTTGGCCACCAACTTAGTAACTTAAACAATTATTACAGGTGGCACCGACATTGTAGGATGTTTTATGGGGCAAAATGTGATGCTTCCAGTTTATTCGGGAGAAATTCAGTCATACCATTTAGGGTGTGACCTTGATTGTGTGGACGAAGATGGAAAGCACGTGGTCGGGGAAAGAGGGGAACTTGTGGTGGAATCCGCATTTCCCAGCCAACCTACCAATTTTTATAATGACCACGATGGTATTTTATATCAGAAGGCGTACTTTAGCAAATTCGCAGGAATATGGGCGCACGGGGATTTCATGATGGTTAATCCTGACACCAGAGGCATAGTCATGCTAGGACGGAGTGATTGTACTTTGAACCCTAGTGGAGTTAGGTAAAAATGAAAGAAAAAAATATACCTCTGAATAAGCCTCTTCAAATGAATTTCTCATTTTCTATTATTGTAGATTCGGAAGTGCAGAAATCTACCAAATCGGTAAGTTTTATCTGACTGTTAGATATGATTCACTAAAGATGAGACTAGTACTAGATTTTTTTTCATTGCAGTGGAGCAGTTTAAGGAAATTTCGGATAGTGTTTGTGTCGGTCAAAGGAATAAGTGCAAATCGGATGAGAGAGTCGTTCTATTTTTGAAACTGGGAGAAGGAAAGACACTCACAAATGATTTGGTCAATTCCCTGAAGAAAGCCATAAGAGAAAATTTATCGCCGAGACATGTCCCATCAGTCATCTTATCAACCAAAGAGATTCCTGTATGTTATTATTTCAGATAAGAAAAATACATATGATGATGAATGATGAATGTCCCCTTTAATGAAAATAATTTTTATTGTAGTATACGATCAGCGGTAAAAAAGTCGAAATCGCAGTGAGAAACGTAATCGAGGGGGAGGAAGTGAAAAATGTTGGCGCGTTGGCAAATCCCAGTTCTCTTGTCTGCTTCCAGAATATTCCAGAATTGGCAGCTTGGAGTTAATTATTTTGCATTCGTTTCAATTTCACAGACATCCACTGTATGCTGTATATTTAAATATTTTTTTTGTGAATTGTGATTGTTCTGTTATTGAGTTATTGACACAAAATATGTTCTACACCGTGGACAATAAACTTAATTTAGGTGACAATAAGAAATATACTCAAGCCACAATGAGACAATAAAATCAAACAATTATTATTCCGGTATCTCGGATTTTATTTTATTTTATGTCTATGTAAAATTATTAAGAGCAAACCGAATAAACTATCTAAAATTATTGGCGACCTAAAACAAATGAACTTACTTACTTATTTTAGTTATAAAAGAAGCATTTAAATTTGAAGCATTCTTTGAAAATGTAATTTAAATTTACATCGTCATATGTAATCTTGCTGTCTTCAACTGAAGGTTTGCAAAGTAACGACACTTTTTACACCGAATTTCTAATAACTACATATCGCAGTCGTATCAATTTTAATACGAATTAACTGGTAGCTGCAACTTTCTCACTGCCCAAGGATGCGTGGCTGGTATAACTGGACATAGGTGGACATGTGCATACTAAATTTTTATCCCCGTAGATATCATCAATTCGATTTACAGTTGGCCAAATCTTTGTGTCATGTCGAACAAAAGGCTAAAACAGAGAAAAATAAAAATCATTATCATACTCAAGTAACAAAGGATATTGAATTTTATTTCCTTAAGTGCTGTAACATACCGCTGGGAACGCAGCCATCTCTCTGCTGTAAGGTCTATTCCAATCTGAACGCATCACTTGCTGCTGCGTGTGTGGTGACATTTTCAAAGGATTGACGGCAATGTCCATTCGACCTTCTTCAATCTCAGCAATCTCTTGTCTGATATCTGAATACAAAAACGGTGATTTCTTTTCTGTTAGAAGCTCCAATTTTGTAGTAAATTATATTGCCTCTAGTTGTATGCGAAAATGTTTTACTTACAAATTAAGGCATCACAGAATCTATCCAATTCTCCCCTATCTTCAGATTCCGTAGGCTCAATCATGAGTGAACCAGGTACGGGCCAGGACATTGTGGGTGAATGAAAACCGTAATCCATGAGACGCTTTGCCATATCGACAGGCTCAATATTTGCCGTTTTCTTAACGTCCTTTAGGTCAATGATGAACTCGTGAGCGACTAGACCGCTAAGGCCGGTGTGCAAAATTTTGTAGTGATTCTCTAACCGTTTGGCCATGTAATTTGCATTTAAGATTGCTACTTGGGTGGCCCTCTTCAGTCCTTTCGCCCCCATCATCTATACATAATCATTGTTTAGTCATTTTTGAAGTGTGATTACATTTAATAACAGCTATTTAAATCGACACATTAATCGCTCTGACCCACTTTTATATAAGCCCATGAAATTGGAAGAATGGCCGATGATCCGAATGGTGCAGCGCTGACAGCTCCAAAGGATTTTGACAATTTACCCATCGATGCCAGCGGATCAATTACGGGGTGAGACGGAAGGAATGGGGCGAGGTGGGACTTGACGCCAACTGTAATTAAATTGTTATACCATAACAGTGTATCTAATTCTGATTTCCTAATAATATGTTACTAAATAATAAGTAAATTTTAAAAATTACTGGGTCCCATTCCTGGCCCACCACCGCCATGAGGAATACAGAAGGTTTTGTGAAGATTCAAGTGAGAAACGTCAGAACCATAATCGCCTGGACGGCAAACGCCGACTTGAGCATTCATGTTCGCTCCATCCAGATAGACTTGGCCTGGCAGATACATTTAAATTTTGACATTTCAATCCAATATTTAATAAAAGTTGCAAAAATATCTTTTGAGACAGAAGCCGCGAAATTATGGATGAATGTTTTAACAGTTTATCTAATTAATTTTACCTCCTGCATCATGAATCATTTGACAGACTTCTGCCACAGTTTCCTCGAAGACGCCGTTGGTGCTTGGATATGTTATCATGAGACAGCTCAGTTCATTCTTGTGTTTTTCAATTTTTGCTTGAAGGTGTTTCACATCAATGGAACCATCCTTTTTCACATTAATTGGCTCTACTTTCATACCAGCCATTTGAGCAGAGGCTGGATTCGTTCCATGAGCCGAGACTGGAATTAAACACACGTTTCTGTAACCTTCACCTTTGGCCTCCAAGTAGGATTTTATCACTCGAAGTCCAGCGTATTCCCCTTGCGCTCCGCTGTAATGCATTTTCATTCCACATTATTATTCAAACACTTGCAGCAAATTTTTTAATCAAAGCTTGAAAATATAATAGCATTGAAGATGTAATGTGATAGGAAACCTGTTTGGCTGAAATGAGATTCGATCATATCCTGTAATTTCGCAGAGATCTTTTTCCAACTGTTCAAACAATTCTCGGTAGCCTAGAGTTTGATCTATGGGGACAAATGGATGAATGTCGGTAAAGTGTCGGAAGCTGCAAGGCATCATTTCCGTTGTGCTATTTAATTTCATGGTACATGATCCCTAAGAAATATTTGTATATTTTAAATACAAAAAAATGATCCCAAATATAAATAATAAATAAATGTAAAACTTACCAATGGAATCATTGAATGAACTAATGAAATATCTTTGTTTTCTAAAGTCTTCATATAGCGAACAATGCGAGTTTCAGATTGGTGCGAATTAAAGACGGGATGCGAAAGATAGCTTGAGGTTCTCCTGAATTCGGATTTCATAATGCTTCCGTCGATACTGTCCACATCATCGATAATTGTTTCCAACTTTGACAAGGTCAATTTAGTTCCGAAAACCCAAAGCAAATCGTCCAAGTCGTTCTCCGTTACCGTTTCATCCATAGCAATTCCAACGCAGCCATCATCATAATAACGCAAATTAATTTCCTTCTGCTTTGCACGTTCTCTGATTTCACTTGCCGCCATGCTAGGATTTACTTTGAGAGTGTCAAAAAATGTTTGACTTTCGATTGTATTTCCGGCATCTCTTAAACCTTTAGATAGTACAAGGGTCGCTTTATGAACTCTCTCTGCAATTTTCTGAAGTCCAGTGGGTCCGTGGTAGACTGCGAAAAGAGCCGACATGTTTGCCAAGAGTGCTTGAGCAGTGCAAATATTACTGGTGGCCTTATCACGACGAATGTGCTGTTCTCTAGTTTGGAGTGCCAGCCGATAGGCGTCTTTTCCATAAGCATCTCTGTGTTCGTTTAAAATATAAAATTATACTTTAGTTTTGAATCTCAAGTATTGAATCTTGACTTTTCTTCTTTGACATACCTAGTGACGCCAATCATTCTGCCGGGCATTAAACGCGTAAGAGAGGATTTGCAAGAAAAGAATCCTGCGTGCGGACCGCCATAACTGTTAAGAATTGATTAAAAACAAAAATTAGTTTATTATGAATGAATGAATTTATCGCACGTGTGTTAAACATTTCTTGTCTTACCCCAGAGGTACACCGAATCTTTGACTAGTTCCAACAGCAATGTCCACATCGAACTCGCCCGGTGGTCGCATAACAGTGAGTGCGAGCAGATCTGTAGCGCAAGTTACTAAGGTCTAAATAGAAATGAAATTAATTAGTAAATTGTTTTGTGTCCAAGATTTAATGAAATTATAATGTATTTTATCTTTATTGTACTCCATTTGTGTGAGCCTTGTGAACGACTTCGCTAAAATCTTGCACACTTCCATCTGTATCTGGATACTGAACCAAAACGCCCGAATAATCTCTGTTTGAAAAATCGGCCTCGTGAACATTTCCCACGATAACCTGCATTCCCAAAGAGTCGGCTCTGGTCTCGACTACGCTTATGGTCTGGGGATGAAGCTTATCGGATAGGAGGAATTTTCTTCGTTTGTTTTGTCTGTAGCATAGACCCATGGCTTCAGCAGCTGCAGTACCTTCATCTAACAATGAAGCGTTTGCAACTGGTAATCCGGTTAAGTCAATTACCATTGTCTGGTAATTTAACAAGCCTTCCAAACGCCCTTGCGCAATTTCCGGTTGATACGGTGTGTATTGGGTGGTCCTATTTAAAAATTTACACGAGACATGTTTAATCTGAATCATGAGGAAGGATTTAAACTACGTCAAATTGTTTTGTTACCATCCAGGATTTTCGAAAACATTGCGCATGATGGGATGTGGTACAACGCAACTGAAAATAATAGATTAAAATACTATGTACTCCTTCCGATTCGTATTTGTTTCTTTCAAAATTAAATTCAAATTCAAGTCACAATTCTTACTTGTAGTAGCCCATTCCTATGAAACTTCGCCATATCTTGTTTTTCTCAGATATTCCACGAATTCTGGTGATCACCTCATGTTCATCTGAATAGAAAGGCTTACATCATTTATGGTGAAACGAAACAAATTATGTAATGAATTAACAATGCTGCGTACTAAAATGTTTCAAGGTAAATTCAATACTAGCAATGAATGGTATATTTAAATTTTTCATAAAGCAACATAAAAATCTACATAAAAAATGTCCAGACATTTAGAAAAGGTGATTTTTTGCTGTGTGCTAAGCCAGACAAATTGGAGCCTGAGCGGAGCCAACGCTTATCAATTCCACTATTTAATATCTCTGCCCAGTGCTCTCAATAAGAGGTATGACGTAAGTATTCTTTCTGATTGCTTACCGTAGCATTCTTCAAGATCCAAGTCACGTTTCAATCTAATGTTTTGTGGAACTGCTTTCTCGATCATTTCATCAAGCGTCTAAACAAAATGGGAGAATTTGAAATTTTATGCATTAACAAAATAAATGATTTTTACCAAGAGCAGAGTTTATTGTAGATTTCAGTAATTTAATTATTAAATGTCTAGATTACCTTGTAACCGAGGTAGGCCAACATTTGATCTCTGTCGCTTTCGCGAGGGCCAATGTGTCGAGAGGCAAACTCTTCTCGTTTTGGAATCAATTTCTTTGGTTTACTTTCTCCCGATGTGGCAGTTGAATAATACTTTAAAAACGCTGGAGGTGAATTCCGGATTGTTGACACGTTTAAGGTCAGGATCCTAGGATTCCTTCTAGGATGGAATCCTGACCTCAGTGCTACGCTTCTAATGGCTCTAGGCAGCATGGTTATGATGGTACTACGACTGTATGACTGTAAACTAATTCCAGCGAGCAGTAAGTAAAACCAAGAAGAACAAAGCGAAAGCCAAGTGAACCCCTAGACAAGCCTTGAACCAGGCAGAAACGCGGACGAACGCACGCCAAAAGTCGACTGAGTTGAAAAGCATCCCATACAATGTTATACCCGATTTGTGAAGCCATCGTATTAATAATTTATATCTTTACCATTTTAGACTGGGTTCAGTGGAAAGGGAAGAAAAGTTACCTAAAGTATGCTTGCACTATTTCCACTTTTACGTAGAATTAGAGTTAAAACCGTAGATGCATTTTATGCTTGATGTGATTACGGCTGACGTGTCATCATCTTTAAAGGTATCGATCGGAAAATATTATGCGGAGCAACGGACAAACCCTTAATTCACAAAATAATAAGTAAAGTACGTAATGTAATAATATGCATTCATAACTCACTCAGAACAACTATTTCTGAGTACGGCTTTTTCGAGGCGATTAAAATCCCTATTACTCACCCAAGGAAGAGATAAAAAATGTCGAGTAGAGCTGGAGTCTTTATGAGGCTTCAGTGTTTTTCATTTTAGCTTCGAGCAACACGTAAGAAGCGGTGACAGAATTCTTTAGGGTTATTATCAACATCTTATAGAGATTAGCCGGAGAAAGGTTTTCATATGCTCAATGTATTTGTAGTAAATACTTCATTATCGTTTTGGTTTAATCAAAATATAAGATTAATTACCATCAACGATTCTTCTTGTACCAAACTATGAAAGCCAGCAGGGCTGAATGCATAATTTGATCCACTATACTTTTGACTGTTGAAAAAACTCATGTAAGCTTGAAATACAGTTGTGGACCGAATTACGAAGAGTTACAAGAAAATGCCATCAGTTGGTGACTGCCAACCTTTGACCTGATATTTTGTTAGACTGTGAATAATAAATTGATGTGCGTGCAGAGTGCTACATAATCTGATAACCGGGGTGAAATGAGACCAATATTCTGGTAAATGAAATATAAATGTAGTATTATTTAATTGGACGGTTTTTCCCTTATGACCAACCGACGTAATTTCGTACGTAACCTAACTCCGTTTCATTTGGTGTGGAAAAAGTTTATTTGTCATGTGACGTATGACTGGCCTGGATTGTTGAGTATATGATAACACTGGGTATTCCTTCAAAAGATTTTGAGTAGCCGAGGATAATAACCTCTAGGATTGTGAAAAGCATAATGTTAAACGTATGCATAAAGTTACATAATGTTTTCACGCAGTTTGTTTTTGTCTAAATGCGTATTCTGAAGGTTTCTGATGTATTAGTTATTGTCAAGGGGTGTTTGTTTCATTTGAACCCACAAAATAAAAAGCAGCGGGCGACTGACGAACCATATTATTCATTGATAACAAAGAGCAAAATAATTGATAACAAATTGTAATGATAGGCTACGTCATGTCACAGAATGTCCAGTTAAAACCATTACTGGAGTCAGTTTGTCTAATACGAATAAGAAGTCAGTGTTATAATCATCAATCTTGCTTTGCTTCTTGTCATAATCTTTCAAATAGTTGCATCTTCAGCATTGTGATTTAATAGTCGACCCATTCGACGTCACGTTGAACTGCACAAGTCAGTGTAAAATTGATTTCATAATCACTTGACACGATGATACTCAAAAGGTGAATGGGGGTGTCTACCATTTTTATTCTCTGGTTTTAAAAAAACACCAAGAATGTTGTTTAATCTAACAGAAATTGCTAATTATTTTGTTTGTAAGTGTAGTTATTTCTCAGTCTCACTGAAACAATGATGATAACGGTCGGCTCATTCATGTCAATGTGTGCTCAATTGATTGCTTCTTCAACAATGTTTGTTTACTCCTAACAAACGTACTATCTTATAATAAGTATACTGTTGATTGATCAAAAATAATATAATTTTTAGTAGCAAGTGGCATGATTTTGTATCAGTTGTGCCTGCGAGCAGAAAGCAATCGACACCTTGAAAGGAATATATCTCATGCTTTGTCTCATCTCAAGCCAATAACCTTTCTCAACAATGGATCAATTAGGAGTAATCATCAAGTATTTTATGTTAATGGTGACATGAATGGCACGGTCTAGCACCTGAAAAAAGTCATTTCGAAAAGGTGATAGACAAAAGTCTCAATTTCTATTTCATTAGCTCTGTTTTGTTGTTTGCTTTGTTATTATTATTACTATTTTGACATTAGTTTGCAATTATCTTTAATCTTGAATGTTTTTAAGTTTACCCTTTGAAAGCGGTTATTTTATGATGACATGTATGTACACACAATTACATTACTAGTTACGATTTAAAATGCCTCGAATCTCTGTCGCTTCGCCTGTGGCAATCCATTAGGAACTCAGTTTAGTAGTTTTGGTATTTTAATCAAGCTGATTTGGTTCATTATATGGTTAATTTAGTACCCAATACAAATTGTGCTCATTGTACTGGCGAAGTGTGAAATTGATGTTTGAAATAAAAAATATGAGGGAAATGTGTAGAATAGTAGCAGTTTCGTTTACTTAATAATTATTATGATAATTATAAGCGTGGTTGTTACCAATTTACATGCAACAGTTCAGATCAGAAGCATTAAAGCAGCGCAATTTTTACCACAAAAGTTCAGCCATTCGTTTATTATAACATGAAGGCGATGTCCAACAAAAACCAACCACATTAAACAATAACCACAGTTTCGATTTCAGAAGCTTATTTTATGGAAGGCATGTGGAAGATTGCATCAAAAAGATCAATAAAGTAGCGTCAAAAATTATTTAATTATCCTTGAGGTGAGGCAACTATTTGGAAGCCTCCAGGAAATGTTAACGAAATACTTATGCAAGTTTAATTTTCTAAAAGGCAATTAAAAAATTATAAAATCCCATGCAATTAACCCATAAATGTACCACGTAAAAAAGTAGCTGCATCGGTCAGAATTTTATTAGCCACTATTAGTATCTTCCTGTTTGGTATTCTTCCGTCGTGTAGCGTCGGATGTGTTTCAGTTTCAACACAGAGTTAATAAGAATAGACTAATTTTCATTCACAATATTGACAATTGGAGCATCAAATTTTTTTAGCATCTATCTACTGCCCACCTCATAGTCGAAAATTGGCTATGACTTCAGCAGCGTATCATTTGTTATTAATCTAAGCAATTTGGCTGCAACATAGAATCTGGACTGGATGAACCTTGCTATTAATAAAAGACAGCCGCACCAGTCAGGAATGCAATTTTTGTAAACAAAATCTGCTACATGCACTATAAATTGCAAATTACAATTAATTATCGATATTGTTACAATGTTATCGCAATTTAAATGTACCTCATAATTGGTACCCCATGGTTGAAACAGGAACCGTTAATATTTAAGAAGAACACAGGAAAACGGCAATTTTAAAGGATAAATCATTTACAATCAAGTTCTGACATCAAGCAAAAATCTTATTCCTGATTTAATGTTGTTTTTTTTTATTTTTCACCTGAATGCTTTATACTTAAAAACAAAGCTTCAATGTCTGCTATGCTGCAATGTTCAAAAAATTCCGTCCGCCAACAGTTATTAAATTCTTATAAAATACCTGTTACACAAATATTTCAATCCATTTAATTATTGTAATGCCATTTGCCATCTTTTGATTTTTTCGATTTTGTGCTTACCTAAATCTTAGCTCATTTTTTATTACATTTTGATTGCAAAAAAATATTTCAAGCAATTAAGTTATTTTAGACATGAACATTTAGTCGGTAGAGTTATTCTTGCATGTGATGATTAAAGAACAAAAACAGCTAAAAGTCATTCAAATTGCCACATAACGTACCCATAAATAAATACAGATCTTGTAACAATTACCGTTTCGTTACACTGTGCGCAGTGCCAATGAATGACAAGATATATTTTTGCATTCAGTGCAAAAAATGTGTTGATTTAGTGAGATAGATGCATTCATCCTATCATTGTTATCCCACGTGAGCGAATAGTGCTAATTGCACATCATGGCTTAGCCAACTTCTGTGAATCGATAAAATAAAAAAATCTGGATCAAGATAAAGTCTGCATACATTGCTTTTTGTGTTTTGTAAGACAAAATGGGAGTCGGAAGGAACTGGCTACATATGGGATGAATCAATGAATAAAAATACAGTTGCTTACAGTGCGTATAACAATACAAGATTTGCATACACATTCACAGATTTGTTTTAATAACGTAACCTATAAAGTGAAATGCATGTGATTTTTACATAGTTAAATTAAGATATTAGTGCACGCACAAAAAACTACTAAAGCACAAATGGTACATAGATAATACATCATTTACCTAATTATAACTCCTATTACAAACGTGCTAGGCATATGCATCAACAATGTGCATTATTGTGCGTTTATAAACATGGAGTAGAGAGATTTCTTGTTATGATAAGTGCTTATCTATCTTTACAAGACAGATCTTATTACTACTGGTATTTATTTAATTGTCTACGCACTCCTTTACAAATTGAACACAAATTCTACAAATGTCGGATGCTTCTGTAGCGTTTTGCGAGCAATTAAAAAGCAAAATATTTTTTCGTCTTTGATTCCGCTTCTGCAATTCAATTTAAGTTTATTTATTGCTGTGAACACTAGACTATATTGAATATAAAATGGGTCATAAAGTTTAATAATTTTGCGGTATTATCGTCAACAATGTTCCACTAATTCCTGAGCACACAACTTTTAGAAATAAAAATGAAAATACGAGGACAATAATGCTTTTTGTTACATAATAAGCAGAGTATCCAATGTCCTCTTGATAAGCCTACTGAGCATTTACTTACTCTGGGCTTACTCTCATTTGATAAATTTGAGACAATGGATTTAATTTTGAAATAAACCTAAATAAGTATCCTATTACACATATTTGCCCGTACATCAAGAAAAAATATCGTTGTAGTGAGTATTTACATGATGAACTGAATAAAACGGATACATTGTTGATATGATCAGCACTTTTTATACAATATTATTTGTGTCATCTACCGCCACAAAGTGTGTAGACTTTGGCGATTGTACCCTTCAACGCTTCATGATTCATGAGAGTTTTGAAGAATATGATTAAGTATATATTTAAGCTGTTGACTGACGCCCACAAGAGAAGGAAGGAAGTTGGTGCGTTTCAAAAAAAATTATCTCACAGATTCATATGCGGACCTGTATTTGTAAGTGTACTGCGAGTGAATCGTGTTCACTCTAGCTTATCGATGAGTATCATTGCGTAAACCTTGTAAGATAAGTGAAGGAGTCTCGATGCTTGCGTAAATTCAGGTAGCCCAACGCAAATGCATAAAGTCATTATTATTACGTATTAGGCATTCTTAATCTTTTGGCGTCGACTGACGCAGTCTCGACCAGGTTCACAATGTATGAAATTTCTGTAATTTCGGTGGAACCACATCTAAAAAGCCATTTCTTCCACATAATACATAATAACTCTATATTGCTTGGTAGTATCTATTTAGGTAATCCAAAGTCTGTCTTTGCAATGTAATGGATCGGATCACGTCGAAATTAAACCCAAAACACAGAATGGGTAATCTATTAATGTTTAAAGAAGTAACAATAAAAATTATACGAGTTTCAACTTACTTAAACACCTAAAATATGTTTTGATTGAAAGAGCAATAGTGTCTTGTACTGTATTTACTTTTTGCAACATAATTTCCTGGATTTTTAAACACATTTTAATTTAATAAAGACTGAAGCTGTAATGAAAATGAGAGAGAAGTTGCAAAAAATGCTAAATAGAGTTTGAGAATAAAAGATAATATCAAATGCCTGTGTATTATATCTCTATTTTATTCAAACACAATCGCACATCCGATATTACACTTACTCCATTTTACCTAACGTGATCAACGTTCATTGTGATTATGCAAAAACTCACTCATTTTGAATTGATTATATTTAGATTTAATGTCAAGAATAAAGGGAAGGTTTGTTTCATGCTTTATTCGATTCATATATTGGGAAAGGTAATAAGGTAATATCTTTCAGTATAGTAATATGAAGAACCGCAACTTATGTATAATGTCTTTGTTATGGGACTTTTTTAAAAAGAGGTGCACTTCATGCAGCAGCTTGCGATATGATTACACTTACTTAAACGATTCATAAATCGTGCAATTTTTCATAGAATGGAATCACATAACGAGAAGCGAAAGAATTGAACAAAGATTACGCATTGCTGTTCTTATTTTGACATTACCTACTTACTTAATATTTTATCCACGGAATGGTATTTGTGTGAAAAGAAAACATTGCGATCTTCTTGATTTAGATTTAGGCAATAGAGTCCATAACTTAATAAAGTCTATCAAGTCACGTATAATATTTGGCAAATGAGACTGCAACGCTTATACAATTTCCTCCTCGTCAAGTATTCCTTTCTTATTCTCTCTGTCTTTTGGATGCAAAACGCAACGATTGTAAAACAATGCAATGACGATATTATGAGTATCAGCTAACCCCTTCGTGTCCACCACTTTCACTATTATCAAATCTTAAGCCTAAGACAATTGTGCACCACTAGCTGAAACCACTGCTCAGTTGATCAGTTGATCAATGAAGAGCGCAGGAGAATCATGTCGACGTTCATTTTCACCCTTCTTCTACTGTTTAACTTTTTTGCTTTCTTCCATGCATCAGGTTTGTTTTTTATACTTGGATTAATTTTTCAAAGTGGAAGTGAAATTCGTTTCACAATGAGATTAGTGGTGTTTTATGAATAGTAAGTTTTGGTGTATAAAAAGTGTGATAATATTTAAAAGTTTTTAATTAATTCATTTTGAAACTGCTTTGTGTTTCCTATGATAAGCACTGGGAGACGGTTCAACATGTTCGCAGATGGGAACTGGTCCGGACGACATGATCATGGTTCGATGAGATTATTATTTCTATTAATATACACTTAATTCAAATAAAATGCACTTTTAAAATCAACTGCATTTAAATTTGTATATTGATTTATACAAGCAGGAAAGTCCAAGTGGATTAATAGCCATGAATCCAAAATACATGTGGGATAAACGGGGTCACGTTGTCCGCGTACCGATTGTCCTAGAGCACGCATACAGTAAAAGAACACAGAGAATTTGCATTTTTTAGTCCGTATCGACAAAATTCCGAATCTCAAACTCTTGTGCAAAATTAAAAACAGGTCCCAGAGAACGTGGCATCATTTTTGGTGGTCTGCAGGAAATTGCATCCAAAACTTGTGTCAAGTTTGCTGTCCATAAGGATCCGCATCACCTTCGGGGCCACGATTTTGTGTACATTCAGAAAACAAAGAGTAAAGGCTGCTGGTCTTACGTTGGCAGAGTAGGGAACGGCAAACAGGTAGGTTTTAATTTGACAATCACAATTCCCAAACGATGTATCCATATAATTCTATTGTTTCGTCAGTAAGCTGAGGTTTGTTGCAATCATTTTCATTCAATCATCAATTCATTTTCATCACGTCGTTTTGAATGCTTTCAAGCATAATGAATGAATGAATGAATGACATTCATGGTGACTGCAGTTTGATTTAAATGCACGTTGGTGCATATGCATAAAAATAGGCTGCAAGCTGCAATAAAATTGTGATATTTTTTACAGATGACTGGTCTTAATTTTTACACCAGAATGACTGTCAAAAATATTTAACTTAATAAAATTTAAATAAGAGTATTGATGAATGAAAATGAGTGATTATATAAGAAAGGGAAGGAAGGGTTTGTTTGGAGGTCGTATTGCAACTCTTGCTGATAAACACAATGCAACGACTAGAAAACTCGATTTTTATTGATAATCTATTGTATTCTATAGAGTGACAAAATAGGTTTATTTATTAATTGATTGATTCAGTTGATCACGCAGAAAATAATGAAATAATAAATTGATCATCATCAAGATTGTAAAGGTCATGTTTCATCTCACAACAAAATATGTATCTTTCAATCAAATTACAACATGTCAACAAAACAAATCCTGTAACATAACAGAAAGTGAATTTTTTGTGCATTTTTATACGGACCATAATTACTATAAGTGTTCCATTTTACGTTTTACACAGGATCTCAGTCTGCCCATTGGCTGTATCAATCATCGGACCGTCGTGCATGAGGTAAAATAATAATTTTATACTTTTTTCAAAAATGATGTGACACGTTAAAGTGTAATCATTTCATAATATATCTGAAATTGAATCCCTTCAAAGAACTATTTGAATAAATTCGTGGATACGGTGCAAGGGGGAAGATTTTTGAAATCTGTATTATGTGTATCCAATGAAAAATTTAGGTTATGCATGCCCTTGGTTTTTCACACGAGCACGTTCGTCATGACAGAGATAATTACGTCGAGATCCTATGGGGAAACATCCAACGAGGTTTGTGTTTCAGTTTTCTATAGCTCACCTCTATAATCATAACCGTAATCTTGCACACAAATAGATAACATACATTATGCAACTTAGATATATAATTTGGTGCATTACTTCTAAAAACTAATTATCATTTATTTTATTATTATTATCATTGTTCTTTTATCCGACTGTAATTTTACGGATAAATTAGGCTATTAAGCAAAAGTGTTTCTTCCCTAGACTTGATAGGATAGGATGCGAACAATGTTAGTACTCAAAATATAACTTGCTCTGATTATTTAATTTGCATATTTTATTCGTAGGTCGTGAAAGGAATTTTGAAAAGAAACATGGCAGAGCGGATCCCTTTGGGTAACATTTTACTTTAAGTTAATATCGTTTACATATAATAAACAGAATTGAAGAATTGAAGCTCATTCTTTTCTTGCCCCAGCCCTTACGACTACGATTCCATAATGCACTACGAGCGCAACGCATTTTCAAGTACCGGCCACGATACTATTCGACCGCTGGTAAAAGAATTTTCTGTTCTTTGATTGCTTTACCTTGACTTACCAATTTTATGTATGTCGTGCTGTAATAGGGCGACACGGCACCAGAAAGCTTAAAGCATAGCGTCATTTAGGGTTATTTTCATTGTTTCGATTGTATTTTTCCCTTTCTCAGAGACCAGCAGCCATTGGCAGAGGAAGGTAAAATCACTTTAAATTTATTATGTAATAATCAGTAATCAGTTACAGTTAATCTTTAAAAAGTAATAGGTAAAAAATGTAACAAATTCATATAACTCAGTCAATCTGCTTAATCAGTTAATGCTTATCTGGATTAATCACGCTGGCCTTATTTCTTATTTGATTTCTCAGCAGCTTTCCGATTTTTTTCTCGATTCTCTTTGAATTTATCTGGATCAGAATGTAATATCTTGTGATTTCGAAGTGCATCTTTAGTCTGAAATCCTATAATAATCGTACAGTTATGTTAATATTTTAAACAAGACGTAAAACACTAAATATTTTTAAATATGAAATATTTAATATTTACTAAATATTATCTAAAACACAATAGCTTACGCTCGGAGCAGTCCTTGCAAGCATGTGGCTTAGCCTTACAAAGAGCTTCAAAATCCAGTCTTTTCCCCTCCTCTGAAATGTTCTTGGGATGCTTATCACATCGAGTAAAGAATTTCAAACCCGTTAGCATCCTCGATTTCCTTAATTGGACATCTAAACTTCCAGAAATCTTGACTTGGGTTTTCATTAGGAACTAAAAAAGCGTCGTACATCGTTTCTGTGCCCTCCCTTTCCAGAATAATCACGCTCCACCAGTGAGACGGTACCTTATAGTAATTGCCGTTAAGAGCGACACGTGTGGCTTTGCTAATAACATAAATCCAACTATTACGATAAACATCACCCTCATTATGTTTATACATTAATTATGGTTTAATCAAAAGCTATTACATACCCAGCCGGTAAAGCTACTCCCGTAAAACGTAGAAGCATTCCAATGTTCGCAGAGCTTTCTACCATGCTCCTCTTTAAAACGCCAAACTGTAGAGTTCAGTTCAGCATTCTGCGGAGCAAAGTTGATAAGATCGTAGGATTCCTTAACATACTGGATACTGTCTCGACAACTATTAATAGGTATCAAGTGGCCCATGCTTTGGTCTTTCTTAAACTGTCTGTAATCTTTGCCATGATGTTTACTATAGACACCTTTAACTTCAGCAGTTGATACATTACGACTTCCTAACTCCAAATGAAATGACATAACTGTCATGCCATTTTCTGGCTCTTTTAAATGAACTCCCAGTCCAGATTTAGAATCTACACGCTGATATCCATCCGGAAAAGTCGGCGACCACTTTTCGAACTAAAAGTATAACCATACAAAATGTTAATTTTAAATTTCTTCTCGTATCGATGTTGAAATAATTATATAGGTTTTACTTACCATTTCAAATGTGGAGGCCCGGTCTTGTAATTTTGTACAGTTGCCAAAATATCCTCTTTCGAACTCATGATATTTACTTTCGTGATATGAACGACCATCTGCATGTGTGTACGTCATGTCGCAAAAACGACAAGGATATTTCTTCTCAACCTTGGAAGCTGAAGTACCTGCGTCTTCCATAACCTTTTCCCGGATCTTGTTTGTCGAGTCCAACAAGGGAAATGATGTGGGTTCGACTTTGACCCTCTTGACTTCTTGTGGGGTGGTGACGGTTTCAGCTGCACGTGGACGTTGCTTCTCAACCTTGGAAGCTGAAGTGCCTGCGTCTTCCATTACCTTTTCCCAGTTCTCGTTAGTCAAGTCCAACAAGGGAAAAGATGGGGGTTCGACTTTGACCCTCTTGACTTGTAGTGGGGTGGTGACGGTTTCAGCTGCACGTCGGCGTGGAGTCGGTTGAAAGAAAGACGTTATCTTAGACTGCTTAGAGTCATCTTCAGTTTTTGCTAACTGTTTCATAGTTATTGATTAACCGATAACACTTTATAAAAGTTGCTGAAAAAAATGCTGCTTGTGAACACAATTAATGTTGGTTTTATACTTTCTTAGAGCTTTGCAGTTGTTGTCACATTTAAATTACCCGGTCATTATTTTGAGGGTAACATGACTAACCATGCAGATTTATATTTTAGGAACATGGTCGCCTCCCACTCCGCCAACCTGCCTTTCCCCGGAGGAGTCCCCCGAAATCTTCAAGCGTGTCGAGCCTCCACAGGAGACTTCTTCGTCGATTGTTGGAATCGTAATTGGCATCATCATTGGTCTCTTTGCGATCATTGCCATCGTCGTGCTTCTCCTCTGGGTCGTGAAGCGAAAAATGTTGGTTTTATACTTTCTTAGAGCTTTGCAGTTGTTTACTACTTCGTCGCATTTAAATTACCCGGTCATTATTTTGGGGGTAACATGACTAACCATGTATTTTTTTGCATTTGAAGGCACATGAGTCACTGGGATGTTATCAAAATTAATAGGATGTACAAATGTGGGGGTGGGGGTGGAGGTGGAGGCTATGGAGGCGGTGGCGGTGGCGGAGTTAGCCCATTTTTTGGATTTGACTTTGGCGGCCATCCTGGAGGAAATGAAATTGATGGTGATGGAGATGATGATGCCGGTGGAGTTCCTTTCGATGACAATAATGGACAAGTCACAGTTTCAGGAGGAGGTGCAGGAGTCACGGGACTAGAGGATGATTCTTCTCTTACCGATGTGTTCAATAACCTTGATAATGACCTCACATTCGACGGACTTTTCTCAGCGCCTGGAGGGCCCACTGGAGGAGGAGAATCACGGCCTCCTAGAGGGCATCGAATCACCAGGCCAAATCACGGGCCTTTTCCAAGAGGTCCATTGGGACATGAACATCCCAGCGGTCCTGAAGGAGGTCCATCACCTCTTCTTAGCGGTCCTGACTACGATGACAGGCCGAAAGGTCCACCTCCAAAGATTCCACTGGGAAGCCCGGGACATTCATTCCCGGACAACCCATTTGCAAACATTCCAGCTAATCCATTCTCTCCGAGAAGCGGCCTTCCGAGTAATGGAGTTGATGACACAGCGCCCGGTGTTGTGGATGCGGAGTATTTTGATACTCAACAGGACCCTACTTTAAGCAAGGATTATTTTAGTTATTAAATTAATTTAATAATGAAAAATTTCCTGCTTCAGTCGAGTCCGTCCTTTGTGATCTTACAGCGAGACTAATTATTATCTTAAAGTTTTAACGATTAATTATTTTTATACAAATTGAGGGTGGGCTTCATTGTTCTGTGTAAATGTGGCAAAAATGTGTTTGCGAGTGAAGCATGAATGAAGTGAGCGTTGAGCGTGCAACTGAAAATTATTTTTATACCTGTGCTAAATAACACTTGCGTGTATGGTGAATAGTGGATGTATGTAAATATCTGGGATTAGTGTAATTATATGATGCGTTTTTTGCTTAAGTGTGTATGATTCTGCGTGTGACCTGAGATCTGAGGTTGATCTCGATTGGGATTGGGATTCATTTATTAAGAATGAATGTGACTTCATTTCAGTCAATACAAATATGCAAAAGGAAAAATAATTCACATTTGAGAAAAAGAATTTACGAATGAAAGAAATCTGTACAAAGAAACGCGAAAAGAGTTTACGAAGGTGAGCTAAGTTTAGTGAGTTTATGTATTAATGCCAATCGAATAAAACATTTTATTAACATTAGAATACGATAAGCACAATTTAGAAAATAGTTTGTTACAAATCACCTTTTTATATCAAATATTTTTAAGAGAGCTGTTCGATAAATGATACCTCCTTGACTGTATAGTATTCCTATCTAATTACCTAGTTATAAAAAAATCATTGTAAAAATAAAAAAGCTTGAGATATTAAATAAAAAATCATGCAGTGAATGGTCAAAAGAAATCGAGTAGTAAAAATACATGCAATTGTCTTTTTGTTGACATCAAATCAATCATCATTTGCATATTAAGTAGCTTAGTTAGAGAGGGATGAAGCAACTAATTAATTTATATAAGAACCGCAAACGTGTTTAATTAATCATGCTACATACGCGTACACTGCAAAAAATGTTTTGAGAATAAGACTGGATGTTTTCCCTGTGTGCATTTTTGCGCACATTTCAATCACATTTTGCCATTTCACACCTTGTCAACAGACTTGAACTTTTAACTCAACTCAGGGTAAATTTTCAGAAATAAGCACATGCTCGATTACGTGTATTAAATTGGCTCATTGAATAAATGTGTGAAGACGAGAGGAAAATGTTTGAACTTCCTGTAACAGGTTGCTTGACCGAAAGAGAAAAAAATATTTTACATGATTTTATAGTTAGCACGTTCGCTTTTCATGTTAATGGATTGGATGATTGGATGTACCGAATAGATGTTATTTCTTCATTCGTGATAATATGTCCAATTAAGTAGAATTGCATAATTAAAAATTGAATTGTGTATGTATAAAATAAGTGCCAGAAATTCCCAAATAGCTTCTGATTCAATTATCGTACAATAACAAATAAAATGGTAAAATAGTTTTTATTACAGAACTTGTCAGAAGTAAAATAAGTGCAAGTCATCTAGATAAAAATATGCTTTAATACTTCGGAAAAAATAAAACTAAAACACCACGTTTAAAGGGATGGGTAAGTTAAAACGAAACGAATTCATTCATAGTAATAAGTGAATAGTAAAAATGTTTGTTTACATGATGACACTTTAAAAATCTTGGTTGAATTACATCAAGCTTTAACAGAAGGTAACAAGCTCACTTCATTCCATTGCTTATTCCATTTTGTAGATTGGATGGTTCAACAAAGCAATTCATGAAATCGGATGATAACCTTTGAACTTCTGGAAGAAGGCTCCTGTATTTAAACACATTTCACGATAACGTTTAAAAAATCGAAATATAATGTAATGAACGTAGATTTAAAGTTTTAAAAACTGACTTTGCCGTTGTTCCAGCGAAACTAACGAATCCAGGTACATAAATGTGTTCATATTCTCTACAAAACCCGTCCACAAGCTTTTCGGCAACTTCTTCAGGTTGAAGCACCGTTTTCACAATTGATGGAAACCTGTAAAAAATTATCATGATGAAATATTATTTACCATGGTTGCAAGCTACAAAAACTCCAACACGCCAGTTTTAACTCACCTGCTATGGCTATTAATTCCGGACATTAGTCCAGTGTTGCAGGCAAACGGATAAACCGTTGTGAACTTGATGTTTGGCTTCCTTTTATCATGTCGCATCTCCTCTTTGAGTGCTTCAATAAATCCATGAACTGCATGCTTTGTGCCACTATAAGGAGCCAAATTTCGTGTTGGGATAAGTCCTGCAGCGGAACACACTGTCACAATGTGACCATCGTTAAGCTCAATCATTCTGGGAAGTATTTCCTGGAGAATCCAAAAGTGTGCCAAAACGTTAATCTGAAACGATTTTTCCAGTTCCTCTGGTGTCTGCATCAAAAACGGCTTGCAGGGCATAATACCAGCATTATTGATAACAACGTTAATTTCGCCAACATCTTTTCGAACCTGATGGAAAATAAAGCGGTAATCTATGAAAACAATAATCATTTACATGTTTAATGTTTTATGGTTAATTATTACCGTCTGAATCGCAGTTTGCACATGAGATCTGTCGGACACATCGACGTTGTAAGAATATGCTTTGACCCCTGTCTCACAAACGAGATGTTTTACAAAGTCATCGTTGCTTTGCTTATCAACGTCCCAGCAAACAAGAATTGCACCGGTGCGGGCCAACTTGCTGCATATTTGGCGACCGATTCCACCTGCTGAGCCCGTAATCTATTGATGAACAAATAAATAGTGATGCGATTGATGAAATTCATTAAAAAGCCGAAATAAGTGAACTATGTGAGACATCATGCCATGTATAGTTTTCTTTTGTCACATACCAAGACCACTTTCCCAACAAGAGACTTAGGAGGAGGTGGGTCAAAATATCTATAAATGGCTTTTGCATATAGATAAACAGTCACATGCAGCAGAACAATTAAATCCCAGATATCTTGGAACAATGATAGCATTTTATTTCTTATAGTTGAGGTGTTCATGATGTTTTTGGTACGGATTTAGAAGTTTATTATGAGTAAACTGAAAAGGAGCACAGCGAAATAAATGAAGTAACGGAAACAAGAAGAAAACTCCAGTCCGACAAATAACAAAAGCAATACTTTAGCGATTGTGAGATTTTGTTCGAATATTTAGCTATAACTAAATTTGTACCTCTTTGGAAGGTGAAAAAAGTGAAGCTGCTGATGTTACAAAGACACGAAAGTTACTAGTATTTTCCCACGTACAGCTCCATTACTTAATAACGTAAAAGTATTGAGGAAACTTTTCGATAATTGTGTGATTCGACTCTGTCGCAATGGAAAATAGATTATCTATAAATCTATCTCTTTCTTATGTACGCAATGCATAAAATATGCTTTTGTACTCGAATACTGCGAGGGCTTTAGAATTCATAAATACCTAATAAATATTTCAAAATGCAAGTAGGTAACTTCAAATCTGGAACATTTCTTATCCGGCAAATCTCATTTCTCTTTCATTTCAGATTCCTGGATTCAACTTCCTTATGTAACTGACAACTGATTGACTGATAAAAAACGAAATAAACAATTTCCTGTAAACACTCCGAGATAGCGGTGTGTGAGGTGTCACTGACTATTTATTTCATCTTATCTGTGAATCTCAGTCAATAACAAAAAGACGAGATGCACAAAAGAATACATTTTGTTACAACATTTACACACGTAAAAATCAGTTCCGTTATGTAGTAAGGAATTGATGTGTCAGTCTTCTATAAAGCTCCATTGGTGTATCCAGATGGTAATGATATTTGACGTTTGACACCAAAAAATCTATTATATTATTATGAGATGCTTTTGAAAGTTTGTCTTTTCGTATTCCTCTTCCCCTCTCAAAGGCAACACTGACGGGCGCGATAAGCATCATCTGCTGTTATCATAATAATAATAATAATAATATATGGTTAACTGCGCTCCTCCTAACCAAGCTATGGTGTGTATTTCAATTTTCAAAGCGTTAACATAACATCTTCACGTCTGCCTTTCTGAGTCAGAAATTCTGACTGGTACAAGGAAGCAAACCTCCTCCGGGCATTCTTCTTGTTACGTCTTGCACCCCACCAAAGAAAAACAAGTCAGTAAGCGAACAAGAAAAACTGATGATCATTAAGTGAGTCGTATGAAATTCATAGAAGTATAATATGCAAGTACCTTCACAGTGAAGATTATTATTGCGAGAAGGAACGAACATCTTGTACAGTGCTAAATTATAAGAAGGGTAGAGAAGAGTGGCTCTTCTTAAGGTTGCAGCAGCAGCAGCTACCCGTAACTTTTGCAAATTGTAAAGCGGAACGCAGCCACGTAATTTGAAGCAAGTTTGATCAGCGTCGCATAACCATCATCATTACTCAAGCAACAGATAATTGTTACAGTTGCTGAGTGCATACGAAAGTAGCTCGTTCTTAATCATTTAAAAAGGATGAAGTCACAAGAAAAAAATAGGCGACTTGAAGCAACACTGACAACAAAGGACGTTTATACACGAATTTCAGCAGTGAGCAGTGACAAAGAGCGGCTTTATGATTTTTAGACATAAGAAATAAACTTTGAGGAGCTGTTTGTAAAAAGGATACTAAATACAAGGAAAACATTAAATGAACTATTTAAAATGTTTAGGAAAAAACAGAGCTGTAATCAACAAAACGTTACACTTGCGATAATTGTAGCAATTTAGATATTTTTTACAAATCAGTTCTATACAATCTATAGGGATATGATACATGAGAAAGTGACAGGTCTTCTTTCCCATTTCCCAGCAAACTGCTTTTCATGCCATGTTGCAATCGTAACGACTAATTGGCCAGTACATAGTAGAAATAATTGATTAGGATCCCAGCACGTGTTAACATTATAATCAATCAGTTATTTGATATCGTATCATCATAGACTCAATGACTGCAGATACAGATTTGCAAATTGCATTGCAACTTTGCAACTCTTTGAAATTGCATTGATTGGGCATATATGAGCTTGCATATTCTTATTTAGAACATTTTTAACTTAGAGAATACCTCCGTTTGTATAAACCTTTCATTCGAGCTTCACAGTTACCCAATTTCCAGAGTTCCCGATCTTTATGGATTACGTTTTATCATTATTGGTGGTGATGGTGGGTAACCTGAGACTACTAAAACGCAAAAAAACTGTCTTCTATTGAATGTGGGATAATGTGCCAAATCACACATTTTTCATGAGAAAATATAAGCTACAAATAAAAGTCACTCTTAATTTGTCAACTTTTGAGAAAATTAATTCATTCACTATTTCTGGAATGTAGGAAACAAAGACCTTGTATCTGATTTGCTCATGTTCTGCTGTACTGGACAATTTTGCTGGTTGTTCAGAACCAGAAGTGATGTGATCAGATCAATGTTCCAAGGTGTCTGCATGTATTCCATTATTTCCATTCATCGCAATTTATTTTATCCAGAATCTCATCCAGGGCGCAGCTAATAGATTCGGAGGTCGAAATTGGACTGTTGTGGCGAAGCAAAATTGTACGCATTTATTTACTAGTGGCGTAAAACGTAATATGTTACTGAATATAAGTTATATTAATTAATTATATAACTTCCAGAGACGTTTCAATTGCCAATGTTCCAGAACTACACGGGAACACTGAGATATTTGAAGCAGGGCAAAATGAGGTGGACTACTGCTGGAGTGATGCAACTCTTTGGATTGAATCATCCTTTTGCCAAGCCATGAGCCATGCACAAGACAGCAATGCATTGGCATGTGGACTTTGAAGACATGGGAAGGATAGCGTCTGGGAGAGTAGTGTAGCTCCTCTATGAACTGGACTGTGGAAGTGTGGCTTGTGGAAGCACATGAATCAAGTGCATGCTGCTTGCTGTACAATCCATGTGAGGTGAGAGAATCTATTCGAAGGCTCTTCCTTTTGATCAGAATCGGCTAAATGTGCACACTGCACACGTAACTCTGAACTTCTTACAATAATAAATACCAAAAGGTAATTTTTTAATGTCTGTAATTAAAGTTTCTTAAGTTACTTTTTAAGTCAATTTTAACTTCACTTTGTTTTGTTTTGTGCGATAAAAATTGCTTCTGAGCGAGCAAGTTGAAAAAAGTTTAAAGACAGACTATCATTTTCAATTTTTTGCGTGTTTGTTTAATTGATACGTATTATTAATTTAATCGTTTGGTGTTTGGTATTATTGCTCCGCTATAGTAAGTTAGAGCGATAAAATTGTAATTATCTGATTGATGAATTGGCGTGCTCAGTAGTTAGCTGGCACCTTTAATTAAACAGGACGGGGTCTTCAGGTGACTATCCGACAAACAACATGGAGAAGGAAGGGACGTCATTAAAAAGTCTGCTAAGTGTGTATGGACCTTCGTATACACCGGAAGATCCGTCCATGAATGTTTCAGGTAGGTAGGAATATTTCAAGACTATTTTCAACGGACGTAACATGACCGCAAAGCATTTTCATGTTTACTTTGTTTTTATTGGCAGTTTATAGCGGCGGAGCTTCAAAATTATCACCTTACTTAAGTGTGGATCCTTACCTGACTCAAGAACCAGAATTTATCCTACCAGAAGGAGCTGGCAGGCAAAGAGGTCGTTTTGAGTTCGCCTTTGGGACAATAGGTAGTTCAGTTTTGATCGGAGCAGGCGTTGGAGGGATGGTTGGAGGTTACAGAGGTTGGAAAGAAACACAAGGCCAAGTGGGACGAATTCGAAGAACACAGTAAGTCCAAGTAAAGCTGAAATTAGATAAATAAAATAAACCAAAATCCCTCAAATTGTTCCATAACATGCTACGTTAGATTTATTGCCCGGTGGTGGAAGTGAATCAGAAGTGGTCAGTGAAAATGGTTTTTAATTTTGATTTCCAGGCTCATCAATTACGTTGCGAAGCAAGGAGCCTCATCAGCAAATGCACTAGGAGTGGTCGCTTTAATGTATTCCGGTTTTGGATGCTTTCTAAGTTGGTACCGAGACACCGATGATGACGCCAATACATTAGGTGCTGCTACAGCCACAGGACTGCTTTTCAAATCGACCGGTGAGTAAACTTATTTTTCTGACTGGAATTTCACTTTTATTTTTTGGACTATTTCCATTTTCTTATTACACTTGAAAATAAAATATTTTTGCGTTTTTATTAGCCGGCTTGAAGAGGTGCGGCATAGGAGGAGCTGTAGGATTCGGATTGGCAGCGGCCTATTGCCTTTGGACGAAAGGAAATAAGGATAGATCGTTAGCAAATTATGTCAGTAATTCAAGATACACGACATATTGATCTTCGTACTAGTCTTGACGGATAAAGAAAAATTGGCCTTTCTCAAAGGTTTACAAAATCTACGTTTCATTAACCATAATCAAATAAATCAATGTTAAGTAAAATGCTTGGTTCTCGCAAAAGAATCAGAATAAATACACTAGTTCTGTTAGTAGCTTTTTTCGTGTCCTGCAGATGCCGGTCGAACAAAACGAATATTCGACTGGTTATTTTCTTGATTTCTGAACTTTTAGTCAAGTTTGTGACATAAACTTCCTTAACCATTGCATTTAAATAAGTCAATGTCAATGTGTTACTGTACACCGAATGTAAAGATCCCCGTAAATGTTAGAAGAAAGATGATTTCGTACAAAATAAAACATGAATTAATTTCATTCAATGAAGTTTTATTAAAATCACATCCTTTATTTCACCATTTAAATGCCAAACAAGTACTTAATTAAAAACATTTCGTATTCTTGGTCTACTTTTAAACTGTTGAAGGTACTGTTTAGAGTTCATTTCATTTTACAAAAAAATATAAACAACGATTCAAATAAAAAATAATTATGTTCCAGCATTAATACAAAATCATCTCACATCACTTTTCCTTCGTATTAACTTAAATTGAACAAAAATGTTAAATAATTTCATAAACTTAGTTTGTAAACATAAACATGAACTACGTATACACTTATCATTTTTATATTTGAAATGTTCTTCTCGTTCTTAATATAGTATAAAATTTGATGCACACGGAGAAGGAGTTCGTAAATATTTTATACAAATCTATGTAATCTCTGAAAATTCTGCTATCGACACCAGACCTTCAAGTTTGATTTGTCAGGTTCAAATGCAGTATCCTCCAGACGATAGTTTTTAGCATCTTACAACAATATATCGTTTAGATATGGATATTTCTAGAGGGACTTAACGGTTCTGATAAAGGTCATTTATATTACATACGTTTATTTAGAGTGAATTGTACAGGGACAACAATGTAATCTGCTCTAATTCTATTAATTCAACCTCTACCTTCAGATTCTAAGTTATACGGTGAAAATTACAACTTGTGGTGCCAGTTCAGTTCTACATAAAAACAATCCTTGCAATCATCCAAAACACCGTTGGTGGATGCATCAGCTCCTGGGAAATTCCTAATTGGAATCCGCTGCAAGCGTGCGTTTTACCATTTTGATTGGATATGTGAGGATGGGAATAGGTTAAGTACGCACATTTGCTTCTCCCATCCGAAATTTTAAAAAAGTTTGAGGTTCAGTCCATAACATTCCTTTCTTCTACAAAATATATTTAAAGCCATGATCCAAAGAGGTTTTTCCAAGATAACCTAAAATAGCTTGATTGGCCCATAAAGAGCATTTTCTTGGAATAGGGCATATTTCCGACAAATCGCGTCATGGCCCATGGCCGTGACTTCGCATAATACCATATAGAATTTATTTCAGATAATGCCACTCATTGACAACGTTGCGTGGGTTAAGAACCATTTTTTCCCAATGCAATCTTCCCGTGGGGTTTTTGACGCAGCAGCCAAATGCAACCTTCCCCACGACCACATCCTTCTCTTTACGACCTTTCACGTTTTTCGGAACATTGTCCGTGGATGGCAATTCAGAATTGGATTGTCCCTGCTGCTGCTGTTGGTTTGTACTACTGCTCTCGGCATTATTATTTGCTTCCTTTCCGTTACGCTGTGTGTTGCCTTCACCTCCACTGCGACTCAAATTTCCAGAAAAGTGAAAGAGACCATCATCGCCGCCATTTTGGTTGTTTTGTAGATTTGCTTGTTGTTGTGGATGGTAGTGATGAACTACGCTGTACGCAGTGCCACTTCTATGATGCTTCGGTCCCTGAGGTTTATTCCTAAAAAATCATTTATGGTTATGAATATCTCGCCAAATCAATGATTTGAATATAGAAATATAAATACAAATTGAAGAATTACCCGAAGCAAACCATTGCAACCAAAACAAATTGTATTAGTTCCGAGGAATTCATGTCGAATACAAGTGTTTCATGAAAAATTGGATTCTCCGACCCTGAAATTTTCGAAGAAATATTTATGAAAAAGGATTTGAAAAATTATTGAAAATGAAAATTTTCATCAAAAATTAGGGTTCCTTCGTTTCTGTATAAATATATACTTTGCTAGTTTAACGCAAAGCATTGTGAGGCTATAAATTCATAAAAATTCTCGATAACTTCTCGAATATGCATGTTCAATGGAAAAAATGCGAGACCTACCTGTGAGCAGTCTTTGGAAGGTCGTTTTCTTCTTTTTCAGAACACGACCATTGTCCGCCCGCATGAGTAAAAGACGCACATAGCAAATACCTAAAAAATAACAATTAGCGCACATTAAAGTATTTTCCATACGTATGATGACGATGGATATGAAAAAATTTCCAAATTGAGATGTTTTGATGAGTTTACATGTCAAAATGACGTGACTAAATAATTATATATTTAAGGTCGAGTTAAGGTTGCTGAGCGGAAAATATAGTGGAAATATTTTTTTGATGAGATCTGTGATGTTAAGGCTTTAAAATTTTAATTGATGACCATAAGCTAAAATAACAATATAGTTTTAATACCAAATTGTAATTCAGATTGACCAACACAGCAGCATTAATAATCAAATGGCTAGATGGCTAGCGGTACATAGAAATATTTTTTACCACTGTCATAAATTCAGATATTAAAATTTGACTTTTTGGTCACGTTAATTGAGGAACTGTAATGCTAAACTGGAGTCGACTTTATTAATACTAAACTTGATTTACCCAAATCGTTCTTTGATGTAATACCATCCATACGTAACACCTTTGATAACGAGCAATAACCCATAGTAATTGTCATTGCCACGCCACGCCAGACCTTCAATTTAATACACAGAGGCTTCTGTGTGTCTGTACATATGCACAATCAATGAGGCTCTGCTTAAAACCATACAAAGACGTTAATATATAGGTTTATGTGACAGCCTAAATCGGAAATAAAGTTTTAAACGCAATTCTGGCGTCATTCTACCCGGTTAAAATGAAAATTAATTCACCCGTGATCACTATAAATTCAGATGGAATTTTGTTATCCGATCATCAGTTTGGTTTCGAAATCCATTGATGAAAAGTCGCAATATTGCTGAAAAGTTATACTTGCCGAACAGACTTCTCGACCTCAGTGAATGAAGTCACTTTGTAATCCCAAACACGACATCATGGCAAAATTCTTTGTTCTCGTTTTTATAAACTGTGCTCTTATTTGCAGAGCATCAGCACGACCAAGTAAGTTTCCTAATATTTAGTGCCCAACTTTTGGGGTTTTGATACCACTGTAATATAATATAATTACTAATATAATAATGTAATATAATTACTGTAACAGGTACAGATGTAGCGGCTGCATTTTTGAGCTCCACTTTTACACAATCGGGGGTAGCTGGATTAGCAGGTCAATCAGGTGAATATCATTATATTATGACAATTATAGCTTTCAAACACGAAAGCTGTAATTTGAATACTAATTGCAGGGGCCATGGAACCTGCGGGAGGTCAAGCCACTGGAGGTCCAGCTGGAAACGGAGTTTTCAATGGAGGAATGGGAGAAGCTCCAGGTGCTATTGGAATTCCCGGAGCTTCTCCTCTCAACCAATACATTCCCCCTTCTCCTCCCCCGCTTTCTCCTCCTAATCAATTCATGCCACTTTCTCCTAACCAATTCATGCCACTTTCTCCTCCTAATCAATTAATACCACTTTCTCCTTCTC
>VYYJ01001026.1:0-38173 GCA_021029165.1 Cyphoderus albinus
TGAGAATTGACCTATGTGCGAACTTTCACTGGTGCGAAAAAATGTGGTACGAACTTTCCGCAGGTGCGAAGTAGTACCTGGTACCTAACGCCTAGACTCCGCGGGTCACCAGGTCCCACATTCTTCCGCCCACATGTCTCATCTCAATCAAAATCCTTGGCAGTGGGGGCCTCACTGATAATTATAAAATTAAAACTCATGATACAAATGAAGTAATGAATTAAGGATTTACATTATTCTTGCATATATTATCTTATATCTTGTTCTTGCTCTTAGTTCTTATAAGTGTCGAGTTTTGACATCTTTACTAATTCTTTCTGATTTATTATTTAACTGCAATAGTGCTTGTTATTGTTCACACATTACACAGGAAGATAATACAAAGTGTTCACAAACAAACTTTAACTTACATTATGTATGTATCTTAAAGTGAATCATTATTTTTATTTTTCAAAATAAAATGCAACATGATCACACATGATATCTTCACGATTGAACTGTTATCAATTATTATTCCACGTCCTAGTGCAGGAAAAAGTGAAATTGAAATTACTCATTAATACCTACGAAGTTTTGGTCGTAATCGTAATTACCATCTATTACGGGTATGCAATCACCCGACGTAAATTATTAAACTTTTTAAACGATAGGAAGTCTCATAAATAAGGTACTGCTGGCTGAATGTTGCATATTTAAAAATAGCTCGAAATATCAATGCAATATAAAATTATCTTTGTTGTAACTTGTAATTTATAGATAATGCATACGCATATTAATGATAATAATAATGAGCTTTCTTCCTCAAGAATTGCATTGTCATTGCCAGTGTCAAGTTTCATTTTACGATCTAGTAAACTTCATTTTTATAATCAAAATTCTTAATAATTCATTGAGCAAAAACAATCCGGCGTAATTATGATAAGACATTTCTCTGATTAGAATTTTTGCTTTTACTTATTCACCGCTCATTTCATTAATAATTCTAGACACCACAATTATATTTTATTTTGTATGACTAATTCAAGAAATTGGTTCGAAATACTTTTTGCGCATTTCTTCTTAATTTTGTTTTTGAAAAGAGAACTCACGAATCTCACGGCTAAATTATGATAGAACGTGCTAAATATTAATTGATTCATTATATAATTGAGTGATTCAATTATTCCATTCTATGAGTTTTGCATTTATTAATTAGATCATCATAATCATAAAAACGTTGTAGAACGCTCTATACAGTCACGAGGCACGACCTCACAGAATAAATATGATTTTTTTTTTAAATTCACCTTGTTTCAAAATTTTTCATATCAAACTTGATTCGTAGCTTCTACCTAAATAAAATAAACCACGTTTCTAACTTTACTACGCCCATAGGCACTTAATCATCCGTGTGCATGTAATTAGCTCACATTCTAAAGATAACATCACGTTGTTCACGTAATACCTACGTAGAGATGTTTTTCGACAATTGTAGACGGAAAAGCTCACAAATGTTGACCAACCGATAAAAATTGCTAATTGCGGAAACTGTTCGCGGGACATGCAAAATAAATACCTAATTAGGTATTATACATTACGTAATGAAAGGTAGCCGTTTAAAAATCGGCATCGTTTCGCCTTCGCTTGTCAAAAAACTATTTTTGATTGAATAGAAAATAGTTACGTAATACGCGATTAGTATTTAATTATGTAAAGTAGGCATCCATCTTTCTTATCATAACAAGATTTGCATGTGTGAACACATCGACAGAATTTTGATCCTGTAATCCTAAACTAATTGGAAACTAATGGCTATGTTCATTTATTGATAGATAATCACTTATCTGAATCTGCATTCAATACAAATTGGTCATTTTAGCGTTCATCGATCTAAATTTATCAAGAAAATTGGCTTAACAAAGATCCTTTCTTATTCACCGTTAATGGCATTGCAACATGCAGTATATCAAATTGATTCTGGTTCAATTGGTCTAATTTTGCTTTCGCAAATTCTCACACTATGAGCCAAAGCCCTACTTCACACTATGATGAATACCTACAGAGTTATTATAGTGAGTAAATTATAAAGAAATTCATTTTTATTCCACATCGACTTTCGATGAATTAAAATTACATTAAAATCAACTCGCCGCTTTTGTAATCGAAAGTTGTAAAAAATGAGCATTTACAAATAATTTTATTTGAAAGTAAGTACCGTTTTGAAAGACAAGTGTTATTTATTTTTTATTGGTACATGCTGAATGCAGACAGTCGTAAAGAATAAAACAATGTCGGAAATGTAAGTTTAAAAAATTCATTCATTAGCTTACGTTTTAGATTGCAAGAACGAATTTAATTATTTCTAGGAAGATACACATCTTACAATAAATAAATCCAGTTATGCTTCAACATTCGTACTCAAATCTTAATCCTACAATAAAGGCTTAATAAAATTGATCGATTTCTTTATAAGCTTTAGATTACGTTATGTTACACTCTGTGGTTAATTGCTACACACGATTTTGATCTAATTTTTAATTGTTGCGGTGTAATGTGGTTAACTTTCGTGTAAATCGATTTGTCCTTGTTAAAGGCTGTACGTTAATCTTCTAATTTTATAATAAAATTGGCCCTATCCTAGTTCACATCTTTACTTCAATTACATACAATTGTGCGTCGTTTTTTTGCAAATTTCTCTAGGCGCTTTTCAATGTATTTACATTAATTAAAGCAACTTCCTTCCTTCCTAATTCCTAACAGTTTTATTTTATAGCAGGACATCAAATACAAAAAAATGAAATGAAATAATTCAGAGATAAATCCATTAACAGTTTTAGAGAGAATTTCACATTTTTGTTCGATGCACAAGTGTAAAACACATCTCAAAACTGACAACTGACTTGATACATTTCCGATAACGCACATGATAAGGCACATCATTAATTTAATAATTTACCGCTTAATTGCGTTTCACGCAATATTTACTTAAGGAAACTTTAATTTCCATATCTCAGATTAAACACTCCGCGGGGTGTCTTATTTACCGTTGTATAGCTTGCGTAGCAAGTTCACTGATGTTTGAAGTTACATCGTTAGTGCAAATAAGGAACTTTCCGAGATCAATTAATATTTTACATAATAATTACTTTTAATAAAGCAATAATGAATAAACAAATATAATAATCAAAAGCTGGTCATAAATATAATTTTTGGACAATGAACACGTTTTTTAGCTTACGGGTAGGTAATTAAGGGAAGCAGGAGGCAGGAGGTGATTTCAAGAATGTAAAGAATTTATTTATATTGATCCATTTAGTACGATAATTGATAATTAATTAATTAGTTAATTAATCATCAAATAGTAAAAAAAAGCATTACGGCCTTTGAGATGCAGGCATGCTTTCTTTATTCTTGTAAATAGGCACAATTTTAATGGCAAAGTTGAGCTGTACGGGCGGATAAGACTCTGAAATGTTGTTGTTAAAGGGAATCAGGAGTTTGTAAGAACAAGCAAAATACTAAAATCCCAATAACATAACATGCAAATAACACAAAAAGGAAGGAACAAAGGGTCCCCGATGCGATGACCGACCAACTAACAAAACGTGAGGCTTCTAACGCTCACGTACGCGCATCGTAACTGTGTGTGTGTAACTTAACTAGAATTTTAGTACGTGTGCGTGCACATAGAATTGATAAGCCCTTAACATAACATAACACAATAAATAACCACATTCAACATTATGCAACGTATATCAAGTTAAGGATGTGTTTATTTGTGTGTAGGCAAAACAATTCCGACTTTTGGTAATTTACACCACATTAAATCAATCTATCAAAATACTTAGCATTCTCAATATTCTAATTTATGGAAATAAAAATTCTTTTAATGCTCGTATAAATAAAGTTGCAGCAAAGATAAGTGCGTCTCATTCGTCAGGAGAGATGCGTTCATGGCGGTGTATGAGACTTTATTGGTCAATTGGTGGAAAAATATCAAAAGTGCAAAGTTCATAGAAAACTAAATTGAGAAAATTTGAGAATCGCCAAAAAATTCTCTATTACAGTGGCCCGAAATTTGCATATAAAATAACTATTTAAAAACATTAATCCAATGTGGGACTAATCAGACATGAACGTGTTAAAGAGGACTGGAAAAAAATGGTTCCTTTCGTCTATTCGTAAAGTGTTATAAAAAATAGTTGAAGCGAGCGAGTGAGACTGCCACATGGTGATTCAAAAGGAGCCATTATTATAATGCGTTTCAACATCTCTGCAGGAACGGTGAGTTTATAATAAAGGCGTCCTCGCATGTAAATTAGAAACTTATCAATCCAGATTGTTACAAAATAATTTTCTCTCTTGTAGTCGGTGGCCTTTGTGTTTCTAATTACAGTGACAGTTTCACACGCATTCATTTACTGGATTCCAGTATGGAAAACCACCACGTAAGAAAAATACATTTTTAATCTTAAAAATTGTGGAATTGCTTATTTAGAATGGATTACTTAAAAAATTCATTTTTGCAGCAGTGTTGTTCGATACCAGCCAGATAAAGGATGGTTTCCTGTCAAATATGGGGGCACGGGGGCCAAGTTCTGGAACCCTAAAAGAAATTTCGGTCCTCCCATAACCCACCGAGGTCATTATTTCTTGGGTCGCCCCAGACGTCGCAAGAGCCACTTCCTTCAGCGTCTTTCGCGATCCTATCTGGGTGCTCGAAATTACCATCCCTCCCGTCAGCACCGACCCCGCCCTCCGCGTCGCCGTCGTACCTTCCTTCGCGATTACATGTACAAATTGTGGAAGCCTCTGAGGAAGAGAGGCAAGAAAATTAGAATTGCACATCAGCCTCGTCCACGTGTTCCAGTTCATCCCCAGTGTCGCCGCCGAAGTCATAAGTGCCATGTTATTCCTATTTTGAATTCTCCTCCAATCCCTAATCATCCCGGTTATCGGTATAAGGTGCCTCCTCCACGCCACTTTAATTTCTTCCTTCCAAAGTTGTTGAGACAACATCATTCTCCACCGCATCATCCATCTCCGCATCGTCCACCTCCGCATCGTCCACCTCCGCATCGTCCACCTCCGCATCGTCCACCTGGTCCTCAACACCACCCACCGCGCTTGCCACCGCCTCCACCACCTCCACCACCGGGTCCCCGCCATCATCACTCGCCTCCACGTCATCCACCTCCGCCACAACACTCCGCTCCACAAAACCGTCCACCTCCACCTCCACCATCATTTGCTCCCAGTCACCACCCACCGCCTAAGCCCCCACCACCTCCGCCTCGTCAATTATCGCCCAGTCATCATGAACGAGAGAATGAGCATCCGGAGAAAAAGATTAAGCAACACTTTAGCCCAGCGAATATTTTCCCTCTTATTCAACACGCAAGTTACCCGAAAATGCTAAACACTCATCTCTCCGAAATCAGCAGTTTCCAAAAGAGTTTATTTAGCTTCCCACAATTCAGTAGTTTTCCCAAATTCACTGGTTTCCAATTTCAGCAGCCGACAATTATACAACCGAAAAGTGGAGATGGAAACTTTGGATTTGGTGCGCCAAAAGGCTTTGGAAGCGGAAGTAGCTTTGCCCAAGGCAAGAAAGGTTCCGGGTGGGGAGGATGGGTTTGGTAAAAAATAAGAAATCATTCGAGAATTTCTAATCCCTTCCAATTGTTTTGATTCTCAAATTGCCATGAATTACATTACATTACAGTATAAAACTTTTATCTTGTCTAATCTGTAATTAATTGTCTTGACCGAAACCTTAAGAATAGTATTATTTTTGTTACCTATTTTTTACAATTGTCATTTTACATTTTTTTGTCTAGTTCAATTTTTATCATTGTATGAATGCTAAATTTACATTGAGCCGAATCCAGTTGAAACCGAATAAAATCCGTTTCATTCTCTTAATTATTTCAGACAACTCATCAGTCAATTGATTGAATCCATTTTATTCTCGATTGTCTCGATCTATGTGTGAGGTCGTAGGGTCTGTGTCACAGTGGCACAACTGCATGTAATCATTAATTATTTTATTACATTAATGACGAATTAATGGAATCATTCGTCGCATGGATGGCTGAAACATCTCTTCATTAGCATATAGATGACTTCAGGGAGGCCTCGAAATAAATCCCAAATCGAACAAACTTTAATTGATGCATCATAAAAATAAAATAATTCCGACGGTTATCATCAAATAATTTCTGTGTAGAGCAATCTTGAAACTAGGAAAGTCACAGAAGGCCAGGTTTCATGAAACTTGATCTACAAACATGACTAAACCTACGTATGTACATTTCTTCGAATAAATTATTTTTGTCACATTTTTTTTTTCGCCTATCAGAATTTTTGTGTCAGAGATTTATTACGCAACGATTTGTCGCAAAAAGTCCAAAACTGTGTTTCATTGACTCTCTGGATGCGCAACGGTCGACGTTAATTACGGTTTTAATCAGCCAGCTGCACCATTCCTGTTTAGTTTAAGGTGTGTATTTTATACACGCTGCTGGCTGAATTGGTGGAGCAATGACGTGACAGTTGAGATTTATGGGAAAACAATTTCGTTGCAAATTGAATAATATCTAACTTGTAAATCGAATCGCAGCGGGTTGCACATTGTCTCAAGTAAATTGTCTAATTACGACTCACATAACATACTGTGGGCATTTGTTATAATATTTAATAAACATTTAATCAAATTAAAGTTTACTGTAGACTTTAAATAACAAGGAAAATGCTCACGTACAAGATAAGGCTACTCACAGTTGTCAGTTTTCTGAGTGTAACATTGTGGGTGGTGGCCAACTCAACTGAACCCTCATCAGTGGCCAAGCACATTTCCTGGATTGCAGGACCGACGGCACCGCCAAATTACACCACGACTTGTGAACAAGGCGAGTTACAAGATTCTTTTAGATGTTTCAGTGAATGGTACAAGAGCACTGTGGACTTTTACCTGTTTAATCGTGGAAGGTAAATAATGAATGAAGGTGCGAATAAAAGTCGGCGATCCTTATGCAAAAAGTGTCTGGAATGCATAAATCGACAGTTTTTGCCCTTTCTTTGTTTTTAGGAATGGATCGGAAATTATCAAGCTGGGAGACCTGGACCGCTTGAAAAAGACATCGTATAACCCGAGAGCTCCAGTCAAGTTCATTATTCATGGCTACAAACAGACTGGATTCTCGCAATTTTCGCACCTCTTAAAAGAGGGTAAAATATTAAGATAACTCAAATTATTGATAAATGTCAAATCTCAATATGCCCCAATTTTGACACATTTCTAGCCTATTTGAAGCATGGAAATGAGACAAATGTGATTGTGGTCGACTGGCGATGGTTGGCGAGTGATCACATTTATTTTAACTCTGCTTACAACACTCGCATAGCGGGAGAGCGCATTGGCGAATTTATTATTTACTTGAGAAAAACCAGAATGATACGATCGTACAAAAGCGTACATCTCATTGGATTTTCGCTTGGAGCGCATGTGGCCGGCTTTGCGGCGAAAAATGTGAAGAAAACTAGTAAAATTAGGATATCACGGATTACAGGTGCTTTATAGGTTTTATACATTTACGTATGTTCCGAAAATAAAATGTAATTAATTTGGTTATTTTTATCAATTAGGATTAGATCCGGCAGGTCCTGCATTCACAGGAACGAAACCTACCAATCGACTAGACTCTTCTGACGCACATTTTGTCGATGTGATTCATACTTGCGTGGGCAGAAGTGGAATTGACGAATCTATTGGACACGTCGACTTTTACCGTAATTAATTTGAAGAATTCTTGCATTCGATTTACATATTTAATAACGTTATTAATTTTCTATTTTTTTATGATTTAAAATTGAAAAGCGAATGGAGGCATTGATCAACCTGGGTGTGAATGGGAGCGGCTACACTCGTTCTTTCTACGTAAGTACTAAAACTTGAAACACTAAAATGAAAGACTTTGTATAACAATATTCAGTTTGATTCTTTTTTACAGGAAATTGCAGTCATGAAAGAGCATTTCAGTTTTATTTGGAATCTATCAAGGGAGAAAAATTCATCAGTTGTCCCTGTCCAAAGTGGGAAGAATACCAAACGGGTAATTGCCGTTGTTCGGAATATACGACGGGAGCTGAGCTCATGGGAGAACCGTGCTCATTCCAGTGAGATATTTAAACATTTTTCACAATTTTCAATTTTCACTTTAAATGACAAAGTTGTGGAATTTTTCAGAGCCCGAGGGAACAAATATTTAGCGACGACGTACGATAATCATTACTTAATGGTGACTTGAAGGAACCTGCATTTATTCGATATTACCAAACCCCGCATAAATTCTCACAAAACAACTTGATTCATTGTAATCCCATACAGATTTAATGATTTTTGTTGGCCAATATAAAAATGATACACGCACTTACCTCATATCACTTCACTATGTGCGCTCGAGTATTTTATTTATGCATCAAGTATTTCATCATCTAATCAGCAATTAACGTACATACGTCTGGCTGCCTGTTTTGTTCAGCTTAGAACTCAGGCTCAGCTCGAGTCAGTCTTTTGGAGTAATTAATGTGCTTTTGTTGTTTGTTGTTGCCTTTGTCATTCAAGTTTGTTCGCAGCTTGCAATTCATTGAGAGTTGCGAATTGACGAAAAAAGTTGATAGATTGGTAGCCGCCGAAATTTCAGTGATTCAACACATAAATGTAGGTATATTTTTGCGAAGTTATGGTGCTGCAGGCGCCTATCGAATTTTTATGTAAAAATCAAAGAGACTAAAAAATATGTAGTTCATTGTACCGTTTCAAACCCTTTGACGACTTTGTTTCTAGCTCTAGCGACTAACTAGAACTAAGGTAAAACATCAAAGGACTATCACATCAGAGACTTTAAAATTGTCACTTGTGAAATTCAATGACGCAAGTCCGTAGGTGCATAAACGAAAATAAAACAAAACTATTTTTTTAACCCGACCAATGTTGTAGGTATCAACTTTTGAATCAAAATAACGATAATAATTTTGTGGTTGTAAAGCCCATTAAAATATTAAAGGTCAGTTGATAAATTCAATATCAGAACCCCACATAGATGCACTTATTGATACTTTTATTTTCAAAAAATGGAAAGTAAAACCTCCCTGCTAATTACTGCATTCATCTACTACAGCCTATTTAAAAATTATTATACCACGATAATCATAAGAAGGAAATGTGAAAATAATTATAATAAAACATTCGAGTAAACACACAAACAAAAAATCATTTATCGTAATCTCTCAAGTTATTGTGTTCTATCAAAAAACTTCAATTTCTATATGCATAAGTAATACAAAATACAAAATGTTGTACGCTTTTAAAATATAATTAACATTTAGAGAACAATTTTAAATTGTGTACCATATATAACTATACAAACGGTTTTACTGTTGTTTGCAAGTAATGAGCAGTGAGTTACTCATCTTTAAAAATTATTTCTTAATGAGTACATTCTTTAGGTACATGATTTAAGTAACAGCGTTTATAGACACGCATCTTTTTCTCTAAAATATTAATTCTTCCTTAGTAATTCACACACAAAATAACGCAGAGCGTTTTTACACTTTTTTTCTTCTTGTTCATTTTCAGAGTAAAAAAGAATTTCAAAACGAACAACTAGAAAATTCTAAGTTGTCTACGAATTTTAATGGACCCAAAAAATCAAAAGAAAACTTCCTGTACCGCATTGTTTATATTTAATAGTAGTACATTCAGGTTGCTTCCAACATTTTTTTTGCAAGCTGCAACCAATTATCTTATTATTACCTTTTATGAGATGCATTAGGATGTTAAGGCTGAGATTATCATTTCCTCGCATCATCTTCATCATCAAAGAGCTATTAATAAAGAAATGTAATTTACTCACAAACAAACAACACGCACACATTTCATTTCATATCGGTTGGTGCATTGCAGTGTAACATTTTAATTTGCGTATGTACATGTGTACCACACGACGGTCGATAAGTGCATCAATATAAAGAAAAATTATAAAGATGATTCAGTAAGATTTTTGCACATTTTTTCTCCCAAAGAAAATAACCTGATCTTTACTTTAAAGAAAGATGAGAGTAAAGTTGAGTCGTGATTGTGTGTGAGTAAATTGAGTGGTCAGTAGTAGTAGTAAAGTAAGTAGAATAAGAAGCGTCCACAACCTTGTCCTGTCATGAGTTTTATTACAAGAAGAAGAAGAACGAGAAAAGACGTTTCTCGATGCACACATTTCAGTTTTTCCTTTGACGTCTTCTCTTCTTCGTTTGGCATCCTTTTCTAATCGAAATCAAAGTTTTCCCCTTTCTTTTGTGTCTGTATACCGGTGCAAAAATGTTTCACTGTGGCAAGCTTTTGTTGTGTGCGTATTGCCATTGCCATTGCTGCAGGGCCCCGTTTACCCTTACCCGAGGACTAGCGTCATCGTCATCGTCATCATTATTTCGTCGCGAGTGAAAAGAATTTTATTTGTCTCCGCGGAGCAAAAGTAGTGTTAACCTGCATTTTCTGGTGGCCTAGCGCTAGTCTACTAAAAGTATACACGGGTTGCATGCAGCTTGTTATTACAGGAGCGGTGTGTGTGTAATACTTAATTAAACAAAGTATGAAATGGCCACAACCACCTACTTGAAAGGATCATGCAGCCTGCTCATCAATCCCGTTACTTTTGTTAGCGTAGAAAGAAGGCGAAGAAGAGGTCCTGGTTTGAAGTTGAGCTTATCAAAATCAAGGCCTCCTCTTCGTCTCACCAACATCATCACCACCTGCATTTTACTCTTTCTTTGTAATTTCTCTTGTGCACTGAGCCAACGATTTTTACCCAATTTGCCCGATTTGCATAACATTTTTGGTTTAAGCTTAGGTAATTTCTGAACATTGAAATGTAAATGTGTGCACATTTTTTGTATACTGATTCCATAAAAGTCGACATTTTCAGTTTCTAGAGTAAGTCCAGCAATAGAAGAGCTAGAGTTAGATTCAATTGTACCAGCGTTGCCATTTTATGACAAGGATGTCAACAATGTCGGCTTCTACTTGTACACACCGGAAAGGTAATCAACCAATTACAAAATAAAACTGTATTGATTTAATGAACACTCAACTCTGTTATATTCCATCAGTGGAGACTACTCCAGTGAGGCTGCAGTGTACACAGAAGAGTATCTCGTGGTTAACGACCCATCAAGCGTTAAACGGTCTGCATTTAGCACAAAAAATGACGTTAAAATACTTATCCATGGATGGAGTCAAAAGATGAAGTCGAGAGATTTCCCAGGTCCTGTTAAGCATGGTATTAGAAAAATCCGTGTACAAGACATAAAAAACCTTTATTAAGATTGCATGAAGAATTTTACTTTATTAAAACATTTTGCAGCGTACCTGGAAGCTGCAAGCAGTGGGAACAATACAAAAGAACATAACGTGATTTGTGTCGACTGGAGCAACTTGTCAAGAGAGTTTCTATACGTGAACTCGGTAATGTACGCGGAAAAGGTGGGTCGTCGTGTCGGCGAGTTCATTGTGTTTCTCAAGCTTGGAGGATTCATTCAGAGTTACAAACAAGTCCACATCATAGGTAGATTAAATCATAGGAAGGATCAAGTCTTATAAATTAGAAATCTTCTTGAAAGAAATAAATAAATTTCTGGGCTTACTCACTCAGGGTTTTCACTCGGAGCTCAGGTCGCCGGCATTGCTGGGAATTTTGTGGGACAAGCAAATGAAGGAAAAGAAAAAGTTGGGAGAATAACTGGTACGTATGTGCTCTTGTGCCAACTGTCATTTTCTTATTATTACTGTAAATGAAATAATTCTTTGTAAGTGCTTGTATTTATACAAAAGGTTTAGATCCAGCCGGACCAATGTTTTCCTCTCAATCGGTTCCACTTAACACGAGACTCGATTCTTCAGATGCTGACTTTGTCGACGTGATTCATACAAACATGGGATTATTTTTAAGGGGCGAGTTTGGCACTCCGCTTCCCACTGGTCATGCAGATTTTTATCGTGAGTTATAAATAAAATTCGAATTGTTTTGCGCATTACATTAAATTGTATGTGAATTTTTGTAATATGTAAGTAACAATGCTTCTCGAACATTAAACAGCAAATGGTGGACATCGGCAACCCAGCTGTGACATGGCCATTATTAAACAGTATTCTTTGCCAAGAAAAAGTGCGCCCTTGGCACAATTCTAAAAAGCATTTTTATATTTGTATAAATACAATAAATTATGGCCGATGTTGACAAATATTATAATATTTTTATTTCTCTAGGTGGATGTCATCACATGAAATCAATCGACTACTTCACTGACTCAATCATGGGAGTTGAGTACTTTGGATGTAAATGTCAAGACTGGAAGAAGTTCACGAAGGGGGCTTGTGGCTGCGAGAAAACTGAAAATTTGGTGCTAATGGGTGAAAACATTGATCATGGGTACAGTAAAACAACATTAATGTATAAATATAATATTTGTGTGTGCCATTTATGATGTGAATGTGTTTTAAAAGTTGTATGCACAATTTTTAATTTTCCTATAAAATAGGAGCCGAGGAAAGTTTTATTTGTATGTGTCATGAGAAAAGAAGAGTAACTCCGACGCTAACATTGAAGCCAGAAAATGTGATGTGAAGGACCTCCATTTGTCTTTGGGAATCATGTTCAAGTTGCTCATGCACATTTTCCATTATCATGGTTTATTTTGACATATTTTTTAAAAAACGAGAATGAATGTTAGTGTACGTGTATTTACTGAAAACTGCGTACATTATCCTATCGTTTGTACTTTCTTGTATTTTGATGATTACCTTGTGTATTCACTTCAGAGTTTGGACTTGAGCTGTGACTGCTGCGTATTTATTTTACATTATGTTACGTTTATGTTACATTATTTAAAGTTTAAGCTATTTTTAGACAAGTTTATTGTAAACTGTGCAGATTTCAGCGGAGTCGCAGAGAAAAGCTCATTTTTTCCTATGATCTAAAAAATAAAAGCATGTTATGGATTAAGTTTACCTTCGCAAGTGAACTTTTCGATGATACTCGAGAATGGTGTAAGTAAAGTAAACACTTTCATGCATTTATCTTCTGAACCTCGGCCAATTTTTTTGCTGCATCATCGGCCTGCACTCAGACACTCTTGTCTTGTTCATATTGAAGGTAACAACTTGCAAACTTTGAGAACAGATCTACTTTTGAAACGTTTGTGGACACATGACTTTGTTTTTCACTGCAAATTTGCTGTGTCATCGGAAAACCAGAACAGACATTCTGAGAAAAGCCACAGAGTTGAAGAAGTGCTTTCTTCAAGCACCTCGACTCGCTCTTTGTTCGTCGTCATTTTTAATCAAAACGGCGCATTAATAAGTGATAATTGTTTATAAGTGGACAAAGTCTCAAAATGGGTCCAACTCAACGATCGCCACCTGCATCATTTGATTACAGCAGTAGTAATGATGTTCCAGGAGATTCTAAAAATACCAGAAAAAACGCTGCAAATTTCACAGTAAATAAAATCGCGATTTATCCGGAGAGTTTGGAGAAAATTGGAAACACGCTGATAAGCGTTGTGGCCACACTTCAAAAGTTGTCGAAGCGAAGTGTTCCACACGAGTTGATTCAATATGGTGAGCCATGGTTCGAAGGACCACTTTCAGAAGATTGCTACAGGCTCACAGGACTCGTCGAAGGAGGAAAAAAGAAGACAACGAGCGAAGAAAAAGGAAAAAATCAAAGTTCAAGTGGTGAATGCGAGTGCACATTCTTATGTGTACCAAAGGAAAGCTACGAGTACGTCTCTCTCGAGAATTGGTTGAAGGATCGTGAATCTCAAGTGCTGTTTGAGCCTCAAATATTTCACCTCCTTTCTCAACTGACCACAGCCGTTACCTTTATTGAAGAGATTGGCCTGAGAAAATCGGGATTTTCACTTGACGATGTGCACATCGTACTCAAAAACGGTGCTTGCACACAAGATGTGCTGCCATCCCTAAAAGTTGCAAATTTAGATTTTGAAGTGGCCTTGCAGTCCAATTTTTGTTTGGACAAGGAATCATCCAAGACAATTTGTCTTCTCGAACCATTGGCTCAATTATTCCTGCAACTTTTGCAGAGAACTAACAAGCAAGATGTGAGTATTGATTATCCCGAAGAATACAAACTGATACAGGAAATGCTAGCAGACACCATGAATAATGACGCTTTCCAGGTGATCATCTCCAAGTTGAAAAGCCTGGGGCAAAAGTATACTGACCAAGTGGTTTTCAACATTGGCGAACCACAAAGAAACTTTCTTGGGTGCAACGAAGATTTGACCAGTCTTCAGAAAATGACTTCCTCTGACTCAAACATTATTCTTGTTCAGGGGCCATCAGGAAGTGGCAGGAGCTCATTAGTGGAGCAGTTATCAAAATCCTTACTTTCAGAAGGCTACAGCGTTTTCGCTTTTAATGCAGAGTGTGGCGACTCCTTGACAAGGTCACTTCACAGTTGCATCTTGTCTCATCCAAAACTTTGCTCAATACCAATCCGAGACTATATTGGAAATCCCAAATCATTCAACGACATTTTTCAAGATTTCTTAACTTTCTTTGGTGAAAAAAACTTTTGTCTTGTGCTGAAAAATGCTAATTCGCCTACTGAAGAAATCCTCAATCTGGTTCAAATTTTTTCCCAAAATTTAAAATCCGAAGTTGTTCGGCAGAAGCGCCACAATTTAATCATAACCTCAACAAATCTCTGGCAAATGAACACGCCTTCACTGTCATCACAGGATTTCAAGGTTATCAGCCCACAGCCCAAAATCACTCAAAGCGATGCAATGGAGCTTCTCCAGAAAATGTTTATAAACCCACAACCGGAAGCATCAGAACATTTGAAAACATTACAGGAAATGTGTGACTTCACGACACCCGCTGCATTGCAACTCCTCGCTACGTATGTGTCTATTCGCTCATCTTCGACAATCGACTTCAACCCCAAAACTCTTCTGGACATGATGAGGAATTTCATGGAGGAGCATCCTCAACTAGTCAACAGTGAAACTGAGACACATCTCAGGTCTACACTCATGGTTTACTCATTATCATTAAATTACATTATGGAATTGTCAAATGAACAAGAGAAAATCCTAACAAGAGAAATTATCAAGACACTTCAATACATTGATGGAAGCCTTGGAGTGACCACTGATTTATTATCCTGTATTCTGCAACACTTCAAGTTTCAGGATGAATCAATTAAAATTGAAACCGAGAAGATTAAGTCCATTATTTCGTTGTTGCGGAAGTTTGGTTTGATCAACTTGAAGGATGGCGTGATTCGGGTTTCAAATTGGATGCAAATTTGTTTAAGGGAGTCGGTGCAAATTTTATTCAAGGATGTCTCCAACAATCCAGAATTGTTATCAGCCATGCATCAAACGCTACTAGCCCATGAAAGCGATTCAGTGAAGGGAGGTCAATTAATTCCTCACGCAACAAAAATGTGGCTTCGCCTATGTAAACCGAACATGGAACTTGCAAAACAATTTGACCAGGTACCTGCACTTATTGCTAAAATGGCAGATGACTTTTCGGTTTTTGAACAAGTGACAACTTTCATGAAGCAGGCGTCTGATATCTTTACCACGTGCTATAGCAGTAACTCCGATTTTCGCGTTCTCCAGCTCAAATTTCTTCTGGCAGTGAAATCGCTGCTCCCCAAACAAAAAATGAATGAAGCGTTTATCATCTTGAAAATGATAAGCGAGCACAGCCGGACTGAACCGCGAGACTTTCTCATGCTCAAGCTCAAATCACTTATCGAAGTGGGCCAGATTTGCATTGAAAGGCAAGACTATGAAAAGGCAATTTCTTGCTTTCAGCAAGTACAAGTGTTTGCCGTGCAAAAAATTTCAACTCTCGAGCTGGACTCTGAACCAACTGTGTTAAAATCAAGATTTATGCATGGCCGCGCCCACATCTAGCAGGGAAATCACACTGAAGGAAAGAAAATCCTGGTCCAGATTATCCCATTGCTCGAGAGGTATTCCGGAGCAGAGAAAGACCATGTGAAAAAGATTCTCCTGCAGGCAAAATTTGCTTTGGCGGCGGTTCTCCGAAAAAGTGGAGACCTTGTCAACGCCCTAATGATGCAAACAAAGGTGATGGAGGAAAGAGAGAAAATTCATGGAGACAATAATAAGCACCATCCCGACATTTGGGAGTGCCAGCAGGAAATGGCGATGCTTTTTTCTTCCTATGATAACCACGAAAAGGCCTTGGCTCTTTTAAAGGAACTCCTGGAAGAACAAGAGCAAATCCTGGGCGCTCCGAGCAATCGCCAGAGTTTGACCACAATGAACTCGATCGCAGAGATAGAGTCAAGATTAGGAAATTTCGATGATGCGTTAGAATTATATGAAGCAATCGATTTAATCGAGCAGCAGGTTCTCGCCGAAAATGACGAGATGAGAATCACCAGTCAACTGAATCAGGCCGATGTTCTAATCGCGCTGGGACAGTATAAGGAGGCGATCGACATTTTTGACCTGATCCACGCACTGCTCCAATCCTCATCGGAAGAGAGAAAAGCGCTTAGCGGTCATCAGCTCATCTGCGACTCCATCATGAGCAAACGGGAGAAAGCAGAGAGGAGCATGGAAATCCTGGGAAATTACTGGCTCAGCCTGACCCCCGAAAATGTGGACGACCCCTCCGAGCTTGCCGCTTTGGCCAAGAAACACGAGGTGGCCACAGAACTATGCGAGAACCAGGATAACCACGGAGCGCTCCGATTTTTAAGGGAGGTTCTGGAAGACTGTGGTCACCTGGAAGAAAGCAACAGATTCCTTATCAATGTCAAGGCTGACCTGGCAAGAGTTCTGGGTTTGGTGGGGAAGTTTAACGAGAGCTTCAGTGTCTACAAGGAAATTCTGCCCTTGATGGACGCCGCGTTTGGGGAAACGGACGAGCTCACCATGCTCTGCAAGGACACCATGGGCCAAGTCTTCCTCTTCTCGGGCAATCAGTTCCTAAAAAGACAAATGTCCAACTTGAAATGGTTTCTTTTCTAATTTTATTTTATTAGTTATGTACATGTACATTTAAATATTTTATTGTTCTTTTGTTTGTATTAAATTGCTCCTTCGCAAATAAAAACAGAAAGCATTTAAATTAAATACAAGTAGAATCAAATTAAAAATGGCTCATGAATTTTTTTTCATTCCATATGAAAATGTCCGACTTTGACGCCAGCCAACACCGAAGTATCATACGGACATTTTGTCTCACTCTGCCCCGTGTGAGATGTTCATTAGCCGGCATTTGACATTTGATGTGTGCAAAGAAATATCAAACAAAACATCAGGGAAAGCTGAATAAGGTGATGTGATGCGTCTGTTGCTTTGCCTGTCTTTTGAGGGTTCTTGACAGTGACATTTTAATTTTGGGGGACTTTGAGTGAAATTCTAATTAATCATTAGTTAAGTCACTTTGTGAAGGAGAGATACTTTAAAAGACTTTCACTGTTATAAATAATAATGAAAGAAATGGAGGCACAAGCGCTGGACACGAAAAACAAGGTGAAGATGAGGGACATGGTGCACAAGCTAATTATAAGGTAAGTAAGGGATGGTTAAGTTAAGTTATAATTTCCGGGTTAATTTAATACGGGTCGGAATCAGTTGCTTAAGCATTAATTAATATTTTCAGTCAGTTGTTCTCGGATGGACTCCAAACATTGGCCAGCACCATGATCAGTTTGACCCATCCTGACACACTTTGCCCTCCGAGCGACCGACTGCTCAGTTTGGTCACACTTGGCCTGGAGCAGGAACAGAAGCGTAGGTTTAATTGATTGTCCGCAGTAAACTGTAGGTTTTATTTTTTGAGCACTGAAAGTGAGTGTTTAGTGTTTTGACTTTATTGTTTAGGCCAAGGAGCGAAAATTACCAGCATATCGACCAAGTTCGACAATTTGGGACCAGGAATCGACTTGGAAAGTGTTCTGAATGATACCCCCAGTGCACCGGAACCGGCAGTTTATGAGACTGTTTACGTCACTGCCCACAAAGCTCCATGTCGCTCTGGTGCAATTACAAGTGATGGAGAATTAGTTGCAACGGGCAGTGTGGACACGTCAATCAAGATTCTGTCCGTGGAGAGAATGTTGGCAAAAAGTAGTGACATTGAAACGGCCGAGCCCCAGGGTCACCCTGTCATTCGGACACTATACGATCACAATGAGGAAGTGACTTGTCTGCAGTTTCATCCGAAGGAACAGATCCTCATATCCGGAAGTAAGGATTTTACTGTGAGACTTTTCGATTACAGTCGGACCTCCGTGAAGAAGGCGTTCAGAGTATTAAATGTGAGTGCGAAATGTACCGATTTACTGTTCAATTGATAGGATCAAAAAATGATAGGTGATTTTCCCTTTCAATTGTTTTAGGAGTCTGCGCCAGTTAATACCATATCCATTCATCCCACTGGGGATTATTTATTAATTGGAACTCAACATCCGGTCGTTCGAGTTTGCGACATAAACACTTCGCAGTGCTTCGTTGGATGCGAGCAGTCGACTAATCATAAAGGAGAAATCACAGCTCTGGCGTAAATACACTTTTATTAAAGTTGTAGTGATTGTAAATTGTAATATTGCTTTCAGTACTAAAAGTATGTTTCAATTGTCACTTTTATTCAGGTGGTCATCGGACGGAAAAATGTATGTGAGCGGTTCAACCGATGGGACCATTAAAATATGGGATGGCATTTCTGGCAAATGTGTAAATACCTGCGCCTCTGCCCATGATGGCGCAGAAATTGGATCAGTTATGTTTACAAGAAACAATAAAGTACGCAATTTACTTTCACTGCTTTATAGTTAAGAAATATCTGACCGGCCATAGTCAATACTTGCAATTATTTTTTATTTCAGTATATTCTTTCTTCTGGAAAAGACTCGATGGTAAAGCTGTGGGAGCTTTCAACGAATAGAAATCTTATTGCTTACACTGGAGCTGGGTCAACAGGCAAACCAGAATTTTTAGCGCAAGCAACTTTCAATCACACTGAAGAATTTGTAATGTACCCAGATGAAGCCACCGTTTCTCTTTGCGTGTGGGACGCAAGGACAGCATCAAGACAAAGTTTGCTTTCCCTCGGTAAACACTCTTTTAATATTTAATTGTTCTTGATGTGCTGCTTAAATGTTTTAGTCAAACAACTTTTATTTGCATTTGAATTTTTCAGGACATAACGGACCAATCCGATGCATTTGCCATTCTCCAGTCTCCGCTGGTTTCCTGACTTGTTCTGACGATTTTCGTGCGCGTTTCTGGTACCGGCGAATGGCACCAGTCTAACATTTGATATAGCAATTTAAAAGCAATTAATATTAATATTTGCAAAGTTCAGGTTGTTTTAATGTTTACAGTTATGTAAAGCATGTTAAGCATCTAATATTTTAAACAATATACACCAATTTCAGTGATTTTTTAATGTTATTATCCATGTAATAAATAAATCCTTTTATTCAACCAAACTCAAACCCACGCTTTACTTCTGTCCTTACGATGTACGAGGTTATCGTGAACTTGTTCTTAAGTGGCCTTGCAGTTTCTATTGAAACTTTTGCAACTTATTGATAAGCACTCAAACTAACTTAATGGTTTAATTAAATAGTTAATTAATGGTTATGTAGTGGGATGGAGGATTCTAGGGGGTAGGGTTCAACCTTTTGACCATTGAAAAATAGGAATAATAACAAGAAGAATAACAGGTCACTTTTCTTACGTGGAACAAAATTATCAGTGAATCATTCAATTAAAATCATAAGCATTATCGAAAATGGATCAAAGTGAAGAAATCCTAAAAGCGTTGGACGAAGCTGAAAACACGGTCGCAACTCTCAGAGCCCTGATCGAGGCAGAGGCAGCATCACCGACTGCATCTTCCAACGATGCTGGTGCCACAAGTGTGTTTTCAAAGGAGGATATTCTCTACACAAAGTACATGACACTTTCCACGGTGAAACTCTTTGAGAAGCAGGGCGTGGAGGTGTTTCGAATTCCCGATTCCGTCGGCCTCTATTTCATAGTGCCAAACGCTCCGGTTCGAACTGCAGCCCGCTCAGCGGTGCTCCGTGTGGTAAAAATAGAAGAAGAATATCTGGATGATTACCATCCACCAGCTTTTATTCAAGTGGGCGACTGGGTGTACCCTTTAATGGCTGGCACACTGGCGTACCGCTCGGAGCAAAAATTTTACTTGTTTCCTGACCTTTTAGCCACCGTACCAAATTCTTCAGTGGGCGTCGTTCTTCCGTTGTCGTGTCCGCCGGAGACAAGAGAAAAGTTTGAAAGGTTACTCTTAAGCTTATTGGAAATGGATAACTTTCCTCCAGTTACTCCGGTCGCTTTTGGAAAGTCCACGCAGCTCATCTTAACCGCGAGGACGTCCGTGGACTTAGTACAAACTAAAAGTGGCGTTTACAGCCAAAGAAAAATAAGTCAGACGGACAACCAGAGGACAAATTATCAAAGCGAACAACAACAAGCTGCGTCTTCCTATGGGAAACGAATTGGAAATGGGATCAGAGCAGGTTAACAAAGAAAATTCCGGACAATTTTGGTTTTCAACCTTTTAAATTTCGATAACATTTTTTAGACGACGTAGCTAATTGACATGTACATTTATTCATAATTTACTTTGAGCAGTTGGCGAGCTCACTTCCCGTGGCCTTGAGCTAGGAGCAGTTGGAACCGCCAACGCACTTTCTCTTGGAACAAACTGCCTAAAAGCGGTTTTACCGAGGGGGGAAGCTGAAATTCCAGATTTAGTCGTGGGTGGAGTCATCTGTGCCAAAGATTTGACTGGAAGAGTCGTTTCCATCAGTTCCACAATCTGTAATCATATTTATCATTTAATTAATGTAAAATAGTAATCAAATAAATTAACGCCAGTCTCACATCGCCCCATTTATTTACTTCAAACGTAGGGACCACATTGCGCAGAATGACTGCAAATCTCGCTGATTTCTCTGCTTGCTATCTGAAATCTGCTGCAGCCCCAGCAATGAATGCATTGATAGAAACAAGTGGAATCAATCGAGATACATTTGACACCGTCACCTCCGAACTTCAAAATGTTGGAGAAGGATTTCTTTGTGCCAGTTTGGAAGCTTATGCAGGTTTGGAATCTGCCGCAGTCATTTTAGCAAAATCGTTGAGTTCGAATAGTGGGGAAATTGTGACTCATTGGTAATTAATACTTAAAAAATGTGATATTACAAATGAAATGAATCAGCATTTTCGAGTCTGAAATAAAACTTTCTCCAAAAATTCAGTTATGGACCATCAGCAGCTGCAGTGCTTGACGATGCTGGGACTGTCTTTGGAAATGTGGCACTGGCCGCTGTTCATAGAAATCAAATAACGGATGTTGGAAGAAGGGCGGATCGATTAGCCAGAAGAGTGGGAGTTACTCTAGCACTCGATGACTGCAATAATGACTCGGCTTAAATGGCTTCAAATTAAAGTTTTCTTCTACTCAATAAAAAAATAAATTCCCGAAAATTCATGTCTGCAAGTACCTTGCTCAAGTCACCCCAAGCTTTATTTTCCAATGTTATAAAAGTGACAACGGCATTACAGTGGCCAATTTAACCTCAAAAAGTCAAAAGTATGCATAGTTAATTGAAGAGAAAATAATCGTATTAATTTTCAGTCGTCCTCGTCAGAAGAAAGCTCAGTCCGTTTCACAAATTCTTTCCCATAATGCGCCGCTCTTTTCGCCTTGAACGCCTTCGCCGTTTCGTTCGGCTGCTCGTCGTCACTCACTGGTTGCGGCACGCTGGACTTCAATGGCGTCACCTTCTTCTGAAGCAACTGCTCGGACAGAGCGTTCGCATCCAATTGGCCACTTTGTCCACCCTTCTCAACGCTGCTGCGTTTCACTTTCCGTTGTTGACCTTTTTCACCCTCGTCTTCACTGACCGGGTCCACGTTTGTGTTGTGGTACGGCGTTTTCGGCTCGTCGATTTTCATAAACCCGTAATCCTTATCTGCAGGATGGTGCGTCTGAATGATGTTCATCTCATCAAAGTGGGCACGCCCGGCGCCTGTGCCATCCGCAGCAGCAGTAGCATGAGCGTGATCCGGTTTTAAGATTCCTTTGGAGGGCAAAGTATTCGAGTTGCCTGACATTTTTCGCCCGCTACGAAACCGTTTAATTTTAAGGCACATGAAGTGAAGTGTCACTTCTCAAAATGGCTGTATCGTAAACTATTTTTATTTTAAGAGACAAATCTTTACTTACATTTCAAGCGAGACTCTTGCAGACTTTTGAGGAATAATTATTTTAGGAAAGGTCTCGGTGTAATATTGATATGACGATTGGGTCCTCAATTATTACTATTGTAATGCGTCATCATGAGAGATAACCAAATGTTGTTACACTACTGACTGGTTGTTTCTGTTCTGCACGATTATAGAATGACTTCAACCAAATCAGATCACAGAGGTCTTACGCAGCAGAAGAGACCTTTTGCTTTATTGGCATTTTTTGACAAACAAAAAGTGTCTTCCATAAAAACATCGTGGCAACTGGCAAGTGACATACAACTAAATCACTTGGCTAGGACATGCAATCGGCATGCATCTTGATTCATCACGCGCGTTGACAAATTAACCTTTATTTGTGAACATGAATATTCCACTTAGCTCATTCTCTTAATTAATAATATATTTGACCTAGCCACAATAACAATGTTACAATTATAATTGTGCATTGTACTTAATAGAAAGAAAAGTCAAAAACAATTCCCAATGACCTGGAGTAGCAGTTATCAGGAGCTTCTGCTTTGTGTGATTTTTCCCTAGCTTTACCACTTTGTGAGCTCATGTTCACTGTGATTTTCATTAAAAGATTTAGGTTTATGTGCGTTTTCCTGTTATCTCTTTAACAGAGCGACAGCAGCCACTGCGGGCACGGATCATCTAATAATCCATAAGATGAAGCAGCGCAGCTAATAATGTAATGTGATATTTTTATTATTATACTCCAGTATCAGAAATTTTGTCGCCAACCTTCCAGGAATAGTGTGTCAAGTGGGAATTGAACACATCTTCCAAATTATTCTCAATGTAGCTTTTCCTGGAGATATTACCACATGATTATATCACATTGAATTCGTTTCATCACTTACAAAAAACGAGTAAGAGGTCTTAAGGTCAGAAGTTACAAAGTGTACAATTAGCGAATTATAAAAATAGTGTCACGATTAGGCCAGCTCAAGACACAACTGACTGAAATGACAAATAAAGCGAGCTCAGTTTAGTTTAGCACATCTGCATATTTCTATAAACTATAAATGTGTTAAAACTTAAAAATAATTGATGACGCGGACTCAGTAAAGGCAAAGTGCATGTCAGTTTTTGTGAGCAAGCGATGATAAGATTACTTAGTTTCATTAGTTAGTTAGAGGATTAGGATTAGTCAGTCAGTGATTGCTTAGAGCTTTGTTCGTTCACATCGATCGCATACAAAAGGCTCTAAAGTCTAAAGCTCTAATCTCCGTGCAAAGCGAGTTCTCCCAATTCCAATGCTGATACGCCTAAAACAAAAGTCTGAATGGAACATAGAAAATCTTCCGTCGTCGGTCATTTGGATTCACAAAGAGATACTCATGCGTATGAGTATATAATGATATGATGGAAAACTAAATAAAGTAAAAAGCGTTTCATTACTGCACTGACGATGAATGACAAAAGTGTTATCTGGAACCCAGTGATTATCAAAGAAGTGAGCTGCGTATTATTATTTTCGTGAGTTCCTCACATTTCCAGTTGGGACTTCCGTGCAATGGGATTGAGTGAAACACAATAGCAACCACCACGGGCCTAAGCCACTACACTGTTTGGAATGTCTTAGTTCCTTACCAGTTAAGTGTTCATAAACAAGCAAATAATTTCATCATAAAAACTGATGCATCATCAACACATCTATCTTACAAATAACAAACTTACTATTACAAAGGGCAACAAGATCACAATAGAGTAAGTGGAAGTGGTACACACACACTTAAGTAAATTGTGCGCACATATAGAGCACAATAAGAAAGAAGACTCATAATATCATATTTAGTTTAGTCAATGAGGATGACGAATTGACGACAGTGACAATGTCAAGTGAAACAAAGACAAAAGCATTTTATGTATTGCCCTGTACCAGTAGCAGAGTCTAGTGGAGCAACAGCTTCTTGCTCCTGCGAGTACATCACATTACTGCATCAACTTCAATCAGAGTTACTATTACATTTTGTATGTTGAAAAGCTAAAACAAGATAATTAAGACAAGACGCTTCTAAAAGTGTCAGTTGTAGTAGCAGTCTGGTTGGAGACGGAGACTGGTGAGTAATGTAGTAGTAAATTTAATGATGATGATGATGAGAACTTGTCCTCGTCCGGTGACTGTGGCTGTTGTTCTATTGTGGTGCAACCAAAGACAAGACAAGTGCAATTACCTTCTCTTTCAGAATTCACGTTTCATTTGTATGTAGTAAAACTCATTTAATTTCTTAGTTGTCCCCATATGAAGCATAGCTGTACATAATAAGTTCATTAATGAGTCAAGAAAATTATTGTGTTTAGTGTGTGGTGCAAGTGTGATCGTGATTGATGCAATCCCAGAGCGGCAGTAATTTACTAATTTAGTCATTATTTCGTTATTGTATTAAATTCCTTATTATCTAATAACGATGTTGATGTTAAGTTTATTCTTTCCTGCCTCGCACTGACTTATGTCAAAGTGAAAATTAATCATTCTCTGACATTGGCATTGGCATAATGAGAAATGACAATGTGCATTGTGAACGTGAAGTGAACGAGGGAAATGCATTTCCATACTTGCGAACAGTGAAACGATAATTTTTGATTTTGCATAGTGTCATTGTACAATCCTCGTGTTCTACTGGGATATTTATTCCCAAACGATTCTAACAAATAATATTCCGATTATATAGAGAGGATAAGTTTCTTCCAAAAATAAAATGATTCTTAAACTACACAGAACGTTGGGAGTGCTGCTCATTTTTACATGCGTGTTATACGAAATCAATCTGAGTGAAGCGACAGAAGGTGAAAGCGGAATAGGAAATGGTCTTCCGAAGATTACCCTACTGGAAAGGTACAAATGTGCGACGGCGGATTTCGTGAAAGCCAAAATTAAGGAGAAAGAAAAGAATGAAACGACAACAACCTCAAAGCCTATTGAAGGAGAGAGTAATTTGGGAGGACAAAATAAAAGGTTCATAACTTTATTACATTTAAAATAAACTGTCAGAAATTAACTTGGAAAACATTTATATTTTTACTGAAGTCGTTATTTTTAGTTGATTCGTGTAATATATGTATATTTTTTATTATTATGTGCATGTAACGCAGTATAAAGCTGAGCTGTGTTGGGGAGAGCGTAGTCTACGTAAACGTGACAGCCGCCGAGTTTCTCAGAGGTGAATCCAAAGGAGAGCTTGAGCTGCCCCATTTTGAGAGAAAATTTGGTCCAAACACGTTTTGCATCGTTTCCGAGTAAGCAAGCACAAACATGATGTTTAAAACCAATTTAGATAAATGGCAGCATTTACACAGAAATGCACCTGCTTTCTACTTAACGCTTTTTACCAAAGTCCCATTACATTATCTGTCTGACTGACACTGACCCGTCAGTATTATGAAAATGAAAAGTTAACAAGTCCCGGGACGTCGTTTTTCCCACAGTAATTCCACAACATTCACCCCTACATTTGCATCTGGACCGACAACAAAGTTGAAACTTGCATTGTGCGAGAATGATAAGGAACACGTGAATCTTCATCATGATGATGTTGCACCGAGTTCCATCTACTCCAACACCATCATCACAGTCAGAAAATGCTGCTTGCCCAACCAAAGACTTGACGTTCCTCCACCACCGCCGCCCAGCATTAACAAGAGTGAGAGTGACAATGACAATGAAAATGACAAAGAAGATTATGTCTGCGTGGCAATTCCAACCGATGCAAGTAAGTAAGACGTTACAAATAGTAAACTGGCTAAGTTTAAAATAAAAGTCAAAGTGAGCCTTTAAATATTTAACTTTTTCAATTACCCTAAGTGTTTATGTAGTATGCGATAATAATAGACGTAGACTATTTTCTACTAAAATGTCACATTTTTAGTTTTAATTGAAAGAAAAGTAAGTAACGTGCCTGTGTTTGCATAGGTCTGTAGTAGTAAGTTCATGTTTGTAACCTTGATATTTGTGGAAATTAGACTGGTAATGTGACCACAGACGCAAACTGATAAACATGCGTGAAAATGCAAAATCCATTTCTAATTTCATGTTATCGTATTACTTACACTTTTGTATTTACGAGTGCCGACCCCACCAACATTATATAACAATGTTAGGCAAAGTAAGCGGCATGCTAATTTATTCGCATTAGTTTAGATGTTTGCAGTGGGATTTTCGTTGTTGGTGTTGGTAATGTAGTGTGTGTAATGCAATACTGACTGACTGAGCTGAAACTGAAGTGTGAGTTTATAGCTTTGCCTAATATGTACAGGGAGAAATAATGTGACAGTTTCATCCTTTCATGGCTTCTTTCGTTTTCATTTTCATGATAGGGCAGAGGGAATGGAAACCAGCTATTTTTAAGAGCACCTCTGATGACTACTCGAAGCATATCGATCTAGAAGACTTCAAAGCGGCCCAGTACGTCTACGGCTTTCCCAATTGTTCAAAGATAAGTTCGCTAAACAACGACAAAGACATTTGGTAAGCCTCTTAAAAATTCAATTCGCAATTGCTACTTTTTAGTTTCAAAGGTGCATTTTTGTCGGCGACTTGTGTCTCCTTCGACGCAAATTCAACCTAACATTTCGCAATATCTACTCAAATGAAGTTGCTCGTTATTATTAGAGTTACTTGCAACAGACGCAGACTCTCACATCTGCCATTAGATTTAACGAGCGTAATTTATTTCAAGTAATGGGTCTTTCTTTTTATTCCTACCAGTGCAACTGGGTTCTAAGAAGAAACATGAACTGTACATAACTTATGATAAAAATAAATATAATGATAATCTTTTAAAGAAAGTATTGGGAAAAGGACAATTAGTATATTATTTAAATATCTTTTGAACAGAAGCGAAAGTTCAAACTAATGCAACTTGAAATAAATAACTTTCCCTTATCTTATAAAAAGAGTGGCCACAAGTCACACCGGATAATAAAAAGTATTGACAGGCACAGGACAGTCGGATTGTGGCCATTGATGATAAAATTAACAAGCCGCTACAAAATTGAGTGGTCGAATGTGTATTTATAGATATGATGATCCCTGGACTTCTCGTGATGATTTTTTCCTCTCTTTTAGGTTTATGCTGCTAGAAAGTGGCTCTGTACAAGTTGGACTGAAGTTTTGGTTCAAGCCTGTGTGGCTTCCGGTGGTAGATAATGAGTTCTGTTTGGATGAGGTTGTGGACCATGACCCTTCTGCGCTTAATGCAACAGAGATTGACTCACACACGATTTATCACAAGAACCAAATTCTCCGCTACTGTGAAATTTCCCATTTCGACAATTATGTAATTTGATGCCAGTTCTATCACCAGTTTATAGCTTGCTACAAAATGCTATTACCTTACATTACCTTTTTATTTTCCTTTTCATTGCTTCGTTGCTTCACTGCAGAAACTGCAATGTAATGCAATAAAGTGAAATGATGCTTCAAATTTTTAACTGCCACACCACTTATGTACTTTCGCCCGCTTTACTTACGCTGCACCACGTTATGGTCCATAAATAACACTCTAAATCGTTTAATTCTTTTTAGTTACTCCATCGGAGAATTTTCGGGGGATTATGCTGCTTCGCTGCATTTATCGTGTTTGTCCTCCTTTGTATTTACGTGGCCATTTGGGATAAGCAAAATCTCGCTGGATGGACACAGTTTAATATCTTCGTGGCGCTTTACTTTGTTGTCTTAATGGAAGGATTGAGAACCTTGGTGGATCCGGATGCGCTGATGGTGAAGTCAACTCGAGGCTGCGTCATTATAGGTATATAAAATAAGAGAAAAATGACATTTCTCATGATTTATCAAATGAATGAAATGGAGCATCCGGGTGAAGGTCAAAAGGCATAATCCAAATCTAAAGCGGTATAGGAATAGGTGCAGAGTACAAATTTTCTCTCTTTATCCTTGTTTCAGCCGCAATCGCGCAATATTTTTTCTTTGCTTTGAACACAACATGGACGGTGATGTGCTTCGATTTATTTTACATGTTCTGGTAAGAATTTTTCTACTTGAAAGATTTTTTTTCCCCTGATCCCAGAACTTATTAGATAATTAATATGGAATAATGCGGTAAACGTGTAGGAAATTGGAAACGACTTCCAAAACCGTGGCCAGATACAGAAACAGGCTCATCGCGTACTTATTATTCTCATGGGGTCTCCCTTTAATCGTGGTCTGCTTGGCATTCTACTTGTCACACAACTATGCGTAAGAAAAGAAATCCGACTGCAACGTAACGTGTTCAAACTGAACAAAGTTTTATTTACTAAATGGGCCGAAATTTAATTAAATGTCGTAATGTATATTGATGTGTTAGAACTGAAGAAATGGAGAAAATGGAAGGCGTCTATGCATTTGCCCACCGAAGATGTTCCTCGCCAATACGAAACCTGGGCTTTCAAACTCAGGGCATCATGTTTCTCCTGAATCTTCTCTTATTTTTATTAACCACGGGACTAATTTGGAGACACAGGCGGGGCATCAACCCGGCGAAACTCAAGTCAAGAAATGAAAGACACACTTGGAGATCGTAAGCTTCCAGCATCAATTTATGACCACATTGCAAACTAAACACTTTATTGTCCCATTTCAAAAGCGTTTTACGACCAGTAAATGTAATATGTAACGACTTATGGCTTGCATCGCATTCGATTGCAGAAAAGTGAAGCGCTATATAATTTATGTAGTAATGTGATGAAGTGTTTCTATTTTTATTTCTATTTCAGCGTGACTCTGTTTTTGAAGCTGGTCGTGGTGATGGGCGTCATTTCACTGTCTGTCCCGGTCGACTACTTTTTTATCAGCTCAGAGCCACTGAGCACCGTTGCAGTCTGCTTTCGATCCTTCCACTTCATTCCCTTTTTTGCAGTCTTTTTCATTTTCGGCGTCAACGAAAAGAACATGGCATTGATCAAACAGAAGTATCCAAGGTTTGGAAGTAAGTCTCACTTGCGTCATTTATTATTTATGCTTGTGCGCAATTATAGTAAGATAACTTTTTAATACTAGCATTTTCGTTACATTCAAGTCACATAAATAATCTAGTATTTTTGTGGTTGCTCCAAAAATATCGCGTAATGTATGTACATATTATACCATGATGGAAATGTGGTTTTTTATTAATTCAAGAATACTTTGGATCTGTCGTATGCGGTTCTGGATCGACTGAAAGTGACACTGCCAACCATTCGAAGAGCGCCAACCGCTTATCAGACCATCCTTCAACACCAACCTAAGTAAATCAGAGAATAATGAAATGAAACTTATTTTAACCAATATTTTAACCAAAATGTTGATCAAAAGTAAAATATGGATGAAATGGAAACATCGAGTCAATTTTGTACAAAAGAATGAACGTATAGAAAGAAATTGTTAATGTTCATCTTCCTGAAAACTCAGTTAATTTTTGCTGCTGCTGTAATAAATATATTAAATATACTAACCGCGTTTGTTTTTTAACGCTCGCTGTACTTTTTGCTCTGTTGTTTGTTACCCAACAATGATATACATTAGTAATTGTGTACTTTGACATTTACATGTTATTTTCAATGTATTAATGACCTACTTTGACTGTACTCTGTATAATTTTATATATTTATTAATGTATTTTAATTTGTGGCCTTGTTTTGTATTTTTAGGAAATGATAGATACGATACCATGTTTTGTACGAAAAGAACAAATAGAGAGTATTTTTAGTTGCAGAAATAAATTACATGAAAGAAAAACTACTCATGCGATTATTGCCTCTCTTTTTGATTTGTTATTTGACTTGAGTGCGCGGTGCTGGTGCTCCAAAAAATTGTTTCCATTTTATGTTCCGCTTTCCTTACACTGTAAATGGTTTGCTTTTTAGCTAGAAATTTATCGAAGGCTAGCCTTGTAAAATATGACAATAGATGCTCATATTTATCATTTTGCTTCAGTCCAGTTTTATTTTAATTTTTGTCCAAACCAGTTTTAAATGCACGCATTAAGTTACAGTCTCCAAATTCCCTGGAGGCATTTCCAAAATGACCAATTGGGTTAAAAGATGAAAGAAAATTTGGTGATCTGGAACATTCTCATAATTATTTTGAAATCTGCAAATAGCCAACCGTTAAACATGTCTGAAGAGGTTGAAGATGGAATTGAAAGTAAAGATTTAATGAGAATCAACAAAGCTGTGCAAATCAGAAAATGTTGCCTTCCCGAAGAAAGATTAGGATTTATAATCGGAAATAACGATGTATTCTGTGAGCCAAGTGAAATATCGTGGACGCCAGTTTTATACCAGGAAGCGGAAGTAAAATTGGAAATGCAGGATACTTTTAATCTCACAATTCAGTTTAATTCTGTGGGATTACCAACCTGCGAATATAAAGTGCTTGACAATCGGAAGGACATTTGGTAATACTATTTGGTATAATGCACACATATTTATACATGTAGCAAATCAAAGATTTGTGGTGTACGACTGCCTTATTCCATGTTTAACAATTTTTGCACGTTGATTACACAAGGACAGGTTCAGCATATTCCAGGATGGATCCGTCCTCGTGGGATTAAACTTTTGGACGATCCCCGTGTGGCTGAAGCCAACGAAAAGTTTTTGTGTTGATTCACTCGCAAACGAAACGGAATTAGATTTGTTAAATCCTTCAAATGACAGAAATCACGTTCTCGTGTTTTGCGAACTGCAGGATTTCAATTACTACGTAAAACATAACATCGTTATCTTTTTTTTTTGTAAATACAACAGCGCTTTTGCCGTTATCTCTGAAAACTAGGATTATTTTATTTTGTGTCTAGTTATTTTTGCGAATAGGATTCGGAATTTTGTATTTAATCTCAACCCTCTCAGTTCTAACTACCGCTCTCATTTATCTTCTCATCTGGGAGTATCATGGAATTCAAGGATGGACACAATTCTCATTTTTCCTCTCATTCTTCCTCCACTTTGCATCTGAGGGCTCTCGAATATTTGCAAAGTACAATGGCCTAGAAATTGAGCCTACTCACACCTGCTTCATACACGGCAAGATCCGTTATTCTAATACAAACAAGATATTTTATGGAGAATTGGGCACGTGCGTGTTCATGCGAATAATAATTAAGTCCCAAAAATTGGTCTCTTCTTGCACTTATAGCGCTTATCGCTCAATATTGTGTAGTCACCGTAAGTGGGACAAGTTGCGTCATGTGCTTCGACTGTTTTGTAACATTTTGGTAAGCAATATTTTTTACGTAAGTAAGTAAAGTATTTAATTCCACTTGAACGGCTTTCTACCTGAAATTTTAATGCTGCTCTTTTCATTTACATTACTACATACAAAAGGAAACTTCGATCCGCGAGGAAAAAAATAAAAAAGGCACTCATTTTGTACCTAGTAGTCGCTTGGGGCGTGCCTCTAGTAGGCATAAGTGCGGGTCTCTATCTCCATCTCGCCAACAAGTAATTCACTATATTACGTTTTAATTAATAAAGAGCTGTCCGACTGCAACTTAATGCGATTAATAATTATTATGTAACGCGACATGATATTTATGTCCCACTGAATGAAATTCAATTAAAACAACAACGACAGTCCTGACTCAAGCGAGAAGGGAAATTTCCGGTGTGTTCCAATACGCTCACTACCGATGCTCCTCTCCTGTCTGGGAAGTCGCTTTCCGAGTGCAACTTTTTATGCTTAGTGTGAACATGTTGGCGTTCGTGGGCTCAACGTGGCTCATTACAAAACAAATGACAGATATCCTAAGGCTCACAAGTACAAAAGATGCCACTCATGATATCTCGAGACAAGCGACGAGCCCAGTTTATAAAATCGTAAGCTTATTATTACCAATGATTGAGTAATAATTCTAGTGATGTTTGTATAATAACAGATTTTGATTGTGGAATGAATTTCAGACTGAAACTGTTCGTGAAATTGTATTCCATCACTGGAATGTGTTGGACACTCACTGTATGCAATCGATTTCCTTTTTGGCCACAAGAATCCAATGGGCTGGCAATTTGTTTTAGTGCGGGCCTACCTCTCTTTGCAAGGAGTCGTTTTCCTCATCATATTTGGTTTTCACCGGAAGAATTTAATGCAACTTGCGAAAAAATATCCAGCTATAAAACATTCTCACGTATTTCCACTGCTAAAGTGCGTTTTTAACTGTTCGTTATGCCCACATGAGAAAGATGGTGGAGTTCGAATGGAATCTACAACATTGACCACATTAAGCGAAAGTGCAAATTGGCCATGATAAAATGTCGAAGTAATATTGACTTTATTCATTATGTTTTGCACTATACTTTAATAAAATGAGTCAAAAATTAAATTCATATAAACAAGCTATGTTTAGCTGGAACTGAATGAAACTAGTATTTAGCACTGTACAAGACCAAACTCAAGAAAGTCTCTTTGTTTTCCTTTGCAAAGGATTTGAAGTCCGCCTGCTGAGTAATCTTGTTCTGATTTCTGCATTTGTAAATCAATAAATTAATAAATATGCAAATGAAGTCCAAAACTCCCACATCACGTCAAGTCTGTTGAAAAGCATTCCAAATTGAAAACAGGTTTTACTTACCGAAGAAAGTATTTTTGCAAAGCGTCAGCAATTTTCTGGGGTGCGTTATGCTTCCTAAAGGCAACAGCAATTTGGAGAAATGTCGTTGTGGTCACAGTGTCAAGAACCCGTTGGAAGCAGAGTCTCCGCAAGCCACACATCTCAAAGTTATCAGCGACCGAAATTAGTTCACAAACTTCATCAACATTCTCCCAGGCTTGGTCGACTTCGCCCGTGTAAATAAACTGGAGCAACTGTGCCAGCCGAGCTCCTGACACTTCCAAGTGTAAAGTAGAAACTTTCTTTGCATTGCCATTACCATCATCTTTGTGTTTATGATCCTGATCAACTGCAGTCGACAGCAAATTCTTCCACGTCAAACTGGCTTCTGTTAATTGATCGCATTAATTTACTGGCTCAGATGAAGGTGACGCTCAGCATGGTTTTTCATTATTACATTATTATATTAGGTAATTAATTAATATGCAAGTTGTGCTCTGCTCTTTTTCCCTACTTTGTAAAATAAGCTGGTGGGCGGGCTGCGTTATTTTGTCGTGTGAAACCAGGTGTATGTCGCAAAATTCCGTATTACCCCAAAGATCCGTCGTACTCAACTGGGGTATTTGCAAGGTGCGACTAATTGCAGGTTGATTGTGGTCCATCCACTCTAACAATGGGCGTGTGTCTGAATCCACCGTAGAGCACGCCTTCACAGGCGAAGCGAAGAGTTTTGCCCGGCATGTATAATTGCTCATTATCCACCAGGTCTTCTAGATTCATAAAGTCAGGCATTGAATAATCGTCGTGTACGTAAATTTTTCGAGCTTGGTCCCAAGACTTCCACTAAAAACAAAAAAAGAAGATTTTTTACTTCGTTTGAATCTGCACTTCATAAATTAACATGTTCAGTCTCACCTGCTTGGTAAAAAGAACGTCATTGTCTTTGTCCACCAGACTGATTTTAAACTTGCAAAAGACATACTCCTCAAAGTATTCCGTGTCAAATTCCCCATTCTGGGACAGTAATCTCATAAGCTTAAGACCGACTGAGAGATGGGCATCGTTACATCGAATGAATATCACCCTGAGTAATTATTTATCAGCTTTCATTACCATTTCTGCATGCTTTTTATTTTCATTTTCAGTAATTTTTATTTATCATGATGAAACGATGCTAACCAAGTCGAGGGCAAATCTATCTGCTGGCCAATATAACGTAAGTCAGATCTCCGATGTGCGAAGCTGAGCTTGCGTTTAAATATCTCCGCATTATTCGTCTCTTGATAAGTATCAATTATCTCAACTTCGGGGAAGTCAACGTACATCTGGAACTTTTCTTGAAGCATCTATTGTATTTATCATCAATTAAAAAATATGAACCAAGTTCATTTTTCAAAATTGTCCAGTTTCTTATAAATTATTATTAAGTTACCCCAGTTAGAGAACCTTGCTCAGCAAGTGCTGAGGATGATTGTGAATAGCTCATTGTGAGTTTTTACTTGTCCTTTAGTTAGGGTCAATTTTTTTTAACAGGATTTGGTTAAAAAGTGGAATTCACGCAAAACGAGAAAGAATCATTTGATTTTGAATACTGAAATTAAAACTGTTCAGTCAAATGTAATGAGAATGACAAAATGGGGAATTAATGGAAAAGGACCTTCGACCATGGAAACTTTTATGAAGGTTGGAGCCTAAATACATTAGAAGTATTACAAGGTTTTAATAATACAAATGTCTTGATGATAACCAATGAATGCTGCGAATGAAAGAGCTGCAATCACTATGTATCCACATTCAGTAATTCATTTTTATTTTTATGTTTTTTAACTTGAATTAAAACCAGTACACCACACCATGAGTGAAAAAAGTGGGGATGAGGTAATGCTCGAGAAGCGGGGCTACGCCTTGGCTCAAGTAATTGGCGAAGGCTCCTACGCAAAAGTCAGTCAGATCACATTATTATAAAAAGTATGTGGCAAAAACATGAGCTCAGCAAGCTTAGGTTTATTGATTTATTGACAAACACCTTTTAGGTCTACATAGCGGATTACACAGATCCGAAAAATCCTGATAAGAAGCAACGCCTGGCATGCAAGCTAATTAATGGCTCGCAAGCGCCGAAAGACTTCATTATCAAATTTTTCCCACGCGAGGTGGAGATCATGAGCCGGGTGACGCATCCCTACGTGATCCGAGTACACTCGATTCTCCAAAGACGCAATAAATACTTTCTGTTCATGCAATACTGCGAAAATGGAGATCTGCTCGATTTCATAAGAAATAATGGGGCCATCGATGAGAAACAGTCACGTCAGTGGTTTTCACAGTTAATTAAAGGTTGGAAAAGAATTTCTCATTAATTTGTTGGATTTGACGTTTATGAAATGAAAAATTTTCCACAATTTGCATGACGTAATGACCCCATTTTCTGATTTGATAAAGGCGTGAAATATTTACACGACAGGGAGATCGTTCACCGTGACCTGAAATGCGAAAATATTTTACTGACAGCCGCTTACAACATCAAAATCTCGGATTTCGGTTTCGCCAGATACTACCATCCGGACAAGGAGCCCAAATCCGAAACATTTTGCGGCAGTGTGAGCTACGCAGCGCCTGAAATCATCAGGGGCAGTCCTTATGACCCAAGGCTGTCTGATATTTGGTCGATGGCGATCATTTTGTACATTATGATCAATAAAGGAATGCCCTTCGACGACTCCAGCTTGAAAAAGCTGTACGAGGCGCAAGTTACCAAAGACTGGAAATTCAGATCTAAAGTATGATTTGCAAGTAATGAAAATCAAACAAAGATTGAAATGTTTGTGTCACATTTTTAATGGTCTCAACAACAAAGCTTTTTTGACTGAGACAAAAAATCTACTTAGGTGAAAGACAAACTGAGTCCTGAAATTAAATCGTTCATGAATCGCCTACTAGAGCCGCTAGCGGAAAGAAGACTTTCTCTGGAGAAAATGCCCGAAGATCCTTGGTTCCTACTGGACGCTCCCCCTGCTTCAGTTGACCCTGGATTTGATCACGACGCTCCAATTTCCCAAGGTCGGCCTTCAGGGGAGGCTCCAGCTCAGCAAGCTCCGGTTAGTATAGCTCAAGTTCACTCTGGCGAGAATCATCCCGGACAATCCGTAAAATCAGAAAAGGAAAAAGAACATGCAGTGAACACGAATGACAGTGGTTTGCACTCGACACTTTCGAAAATTACAAACGCAGTGAAAACCGTATGGAGTAAACACAGAGAGCTTAATTCGTCGTCTGAAACGGTAACCAACAAACGAAAGACGATTGATGATGCGAAAAGTGGAAAAGGTTCAAAATAGCAGCCTCCTGCATAATTAATTAACTAATTTTACATAGTGTTCCCATCAGCAATCTCAAAAATTGATTAGTAAAGATTTGATAATGTCATTCCAAACTCTCTCAGTATCTTGCTGCTTCCAGATGGTTTCTGCTTCATTCCAGATAAATGTCGTTCTGAACTGAAATTTATTTTTTGCCATATTATCTCACAACGCCCCATTGCAAATTCTGTCCTAGCCTTCAAAACGAGCTCATACTTTTGCAATTTGATATGGATATCACTTTGAAAATAGTTTTGCCACCTGCAAAAATAACATCTTAATCAGTTTGCTAATCATTACCACCAGCATAATAATAATATCATTGATGTAAATGAAGATGTAAATTTGAAAACGCAGCGGAGAAACTCAAGTAGCTCAAGGATACATTTTTAAAGTAAGCACTAGACAGCGCACCGTGATAAATCTGGAATAACTTAAAAATAAATGTGAAGTCGTGTCTCTGAAAAAACTCTTCTAATATCTACGTAAGAACCGAAAATGTCGGCGTCTTAACAAAACTACAACTTTAAGTAGCGTGAACCCCAATTAAATGAAAATGGACGAGGACAGGGGAGAAATGGGGACATTAAATTGTAATAAGTGCGACAAAAAAATTTCATGTCCACACATTTAAGATTTCGTCAGGTGAATTCTCCGGGCGTCATCATGCAGTCATGAAAACAAAACTACAACTTTAAGTAGCGTGAACCCCAATTAAATGAAAATGGACGAGGACAGGGGAGAAATGGGGACATTAAATTGTAATAAGTGCGACAAAAAATTTCATGTCCACACATTTAAGATTTCGTCAGGTGAATTCTCCGGGCGTCATCATGCAGTCATGAATTTTTCATGATTCTAAATACAAATTTTATTTTCATACTGCATACCCAAAATTTTTGTGACATCGCTACACGACTAGAATTAAAAACGTCTGTGTTTCATCTTCATCCCAAAAATACTTGTAATTTCAGTGTCGAAAACGAAATTTTAATTCTGTCAGGTTGTAGTTAAAAACTTGTTGTCATTCGTCTCTGCTCTAGTGTAATCCGCTTGTTTCTTTTGGAATGACAAGAAATTGAGGAAGTATAATTTTCAAGTAAACAACATTTTCTCTCTAAGTGGTTGCTTTTTGACGTAATGTGTTGAGATTCGGAATGAAAGTTGATTATTTTCCCCATCCTCGATAAATGTTGTTGTTATTATGGGTAATTTTCAACCGCAACTGTGTGAGTTGAATGGCAGGGTGGAAAATGAGTTCTATTAATACACCCGTGCACCATTCTGGCTACAATTTTCTTTTCACATCAACCCGACCATGGAGGTGTGTTACTATTACTAACATTAACATTTCTATCATAACAAAGCAGGTACATACATGTACTTAATTAGTATTGGAATAATGACCTCATCGAAAGAATGGTTTGATTTGAATTTGAAAGGATACACGGAATGGGCTGAGATGAAGTAACAGACACAAACAAACCATCCAGTTAACGCACGTAATTAATGACGTTGCAATTATAAATAATTACAAGCCACATTGATTAATAGGTAATTAACAATTCAGTTTTTGAGACGCTGTAATTGCAATTTGCATTATAATTGCAGCGCAGCATCCCTATTTTCTAGTTACTGGTAAAAGTGTTATTGTAGCATTGATTTGTTCCAATGCAATAACTGTCGTGTGTGTGTGTATGCAATGGCTTCACTTTTTCGTTCTATTACGCAATATTACCTACGTATATGTACATATATGCGAATTGCGATGTGATATGATGATATGTACTTTTGAGCTTCACTGTAAAAAAGTTTGTTATGTGTAGAAAACTGAATGGAATTGTTGTGAGATTCGTGGCTAAAGGTGCTAATTGTTATGTACGTTATAATAATGGATTTCTTGGCCACGAGAAATATGACGTTCACTATGAAACC
>VYYJ01001027.1:0-38165 GCA_021029165.1 Cyphoderus albinus
TCTAGACTCGCCCTATGTTTTTGGAGGGTGGTATTCTGTAACCGAACTAACCGGTAGTCAGGTTACAGCAGACCACCCTCCACTATAATACCCCCCTCTTTAGTTTTCTGGAGGGTGGTATTCTGTAACCTGACCCAAAATTTATGAAACTTTGGGAACATATGTAACTTGTTCTGCTCTACAATCCAGGAATAAAAATTTGCACCGACCCTCACCACAAAACCTGGAAGTCGACACTTCCCACGTAGGAATATATTTGTTCCCTGTTTTTTCGACAATACTTGGTGGACCTCGAATGTGTAGTTCATTCCCAAGTTTGGAACCTCCAGAGTGCCCCCCAAGGGTCGCCACAAAATATGGAAGTCGACAATTTCCACGTTAGTATAAATATGTAGCCGTTTCTTTCGACAATTCATGCTGGACCACAAAAATGTAATTCATTCTCCACTTTGGCACCTTCAAAGTGCTTCCTGATGGTCATAGCAAAACATGGAAGTCGACAATTTTTAGCAAAAATTATTTTTTTCACCATGTTTTTGGCAATTCTCATTAGTCCTCAAAAGTGTGGTTCACTGCCCTTTTCTGATTAAATTGATGATGATGCGAAATACTTACGGTCGGTGGCACCATCAGGGTTCATGTAAAATTGTATATGACTGCGATTACAATTAGGATTGATTATGATAATTAATTTTATTTTGTGCCTAAATGAAAAAAATTAAATATGAAAAATGCTCAATTTGCCCCACGGACTAATTTTTATCACTTCATCATTTGAAAATTGTTTTAAATTTAAATGTTTCACTTAATAAAAATGATAGAAAATAAAAATGTTATCAGTTATCATAAAGGAATTAATTAACGGCATTATGTGCGTATCAAATTAAATGATTAAATCTGGATATTGTCATTACATATGTGATTTTTACGACCATGTATTTATTACGTTCATTTCGCGACAAACATAATTTACGACGTAGCAATGCTTAAAGTGCTCACTGATTTCATAATTCTCACTTTCTCTTTTGCATAGAGATTGCATAAACTAAGCTTCATAAGGTAATAATGATCATTTTGATATTTTATTTTATGCCTAAAATGAAACGAAACGAAATCAAAAATGTTTAATTTGCCCCAAGTGAAAAGTTATTAGAGCTACTGTGACCAATTTTTATCACTTCTAGTATATAATCATAATCTTTCAAATGCAAACGGATATTTTTTAAATAAATAGTTCACAATATTTACTGTGCTCGGAGTGACTAACTGGCAATAGAACATAAAAAGAGCTAATTAAATATGTAACGCTTTTTATTTAAAAACGCAGCATGAGTGACACGATTTGGATTCCATGTCCAGTCCACAAACACAAATAAAGAAATGTTTCATTCTATATGGATGGAGGTAGTGAAGTGATGCTTGATTATTATTTCTGAAAAAACCGAGAATATGCAATTGATTATACATAAAATAGAACAATGACAAAGCGTAAGGAACATTACGGAAATAGGGGTAAATTGATATTATATAAATATTAGAGAATATCGAACTGCATGACCATCATTACATTTCTAATTCGTGACCTAAGATTGACATGTTGTGCCCCTAGAGAAGTGGCATGTAACAAACAAGCACCGAAAGGCGACGAATCATTAGGAAATATGATATGACTAATCTTTGAAATAAAATGCTTCGTGTAATAACTGCATTGATGGTTTAGAGAATATTGGTTGAAATTATGAAAGAATTATGGCATTACGTCAATGAAAAGGTGACCATTTGCAGTGTCCAGAGTAAAATAATTTTCTTTTGCCCAGAGTGTTTCGGGCCGTGGAGAAAGTAACAAACAAAAAGTCTTTGCGAATAAACACATTTCTACAATACCGCATTCAATTGTGATTGTAATAAACTATCATTAAAAAAGAAATAGCTATAATTTGCTTGCAATGGCAGACTTATTTAAGAATTTGCGGAATCGTTTGGGGAACTCTACCCCGAGTGAAGCAATCTTACCCTTATATGAGGTTCCTAGGTCGTTGGCTCCGACCGCACTTGGCATCCATCCCATTCAAATCATGGTGCAGCCACAAACCCCACAATATCAAAATGAAAGTGGAAGTGTTGATAATCAAGACGTAAGTGATGACCTTTCTGAAGTTATTGTTGAGCAGCCACCACCAACGGCTCCACAGCCTCCACCTCCTGAAGACCTAACCCCACCGGATCCTTGTGTCAACCAAAATGAATCTGCTAGACCTGGAGCTAGGCTGACTCATATCGAGGAGTTTTTGGATACATCAAAATCCTTTGCAGCGGCACCTTCCAATGGAAGAATGGAACCTACTGTGGCTGCGCAATCGCGGACGACGCTTACATGCAAATTCTTAAGAGAGGTGAGACAGATTCAGAGACAGATAGCTATTAAAATTGGCAATTGATAAGTAAATACCTATCAGAATTAAGCATAAATTTTCGACATAATTTCCAGTCCATTTTTTGGAGCTTTGTCATTTCCGCAATCCTCGCCAACATTAAAACGTCAAAATATGCCTACCTACAATTCCTAAATCATCGCATTCTGGCAACTTTTATGGAGTTTGGCAATTTCTCAATGATCCTGGTGGCAGCAATCTCGTTTCTAGTTTTCTTTTGGATAAAAGAACAGGCACTCATTAAATTCCGTGATTCCTTACAACGTCGCAAGGAGGAGGATCCTTACAATCCAACTTCGGACACGATAGTAAGACATTGTTACTAAAGCATTAGAGCTACTATTACTATTATTATTACTATAGTCACACGGCTAACTGCACAGAGCATTGAATATGTACACATAAGCTTTCATGTACACGTTTTCCAGGTGAAATGGACAGTGCGTATACTTCATGCAGTTTCAGTATTTACTGCCAGCTGCGCCCAATTAGAAACAGGACGCCCATTGGATGAATGGTCTTTCGAAGCAGTCATGGAGAACAATGCTTACTTTTTCGGAATGGCATTATACTGGTGGAAATGGCCGAATGATGACCTTAAGGCAGCAAACGACTACGTGAAAGACAATATCAGTGAGAATGCGTCAGGCACAAGAACAGCCTACGCACTCTCAAATATTGTAATTGGTTTCTGTGCGGTCCTGGTTCTATCGTTATTAAAGGACATGCTGAATTGTCTTGCCTTAACAATGTATCTAGAATCCAAACGATCGGCAGAGTTATGTCAAATGAAATACGATGATGACGAGGTTGTTGATGAAGCAACTGCTGTAGGCCAAGTCCGAACCGTTCTTTCTCTAATAGATGTGTCATATCATGGCAATAATAGCTTTCGTGGCGAGATAAAAGTTGTTATTATTATGGATGTATTCATTTTCACATTTTTGCTACAAGAACATCTTAGTGACACCTTTTACTTGTTTTACGTCATAATGCTCACGATTAGCGCCATCAAATCCTTGGTCTTCTTCCTATTGTCTGTTATGACTAATGTCTATGTATGACTTTCATCTTATATTTATTTATTTAAATTAAATTTTTAATTCTCTATTTAAACAATTAAATTCCATTATCTGATTCGGATTTTAACGTATATTGCAGGGCCGAAGATGTCAAGAAACAATAACGAGAATTTCAAGGGATTACGAAGTGCTGGAGGTTGATGGAAGAAGGGTTAGGCTAATTTTACTTGTGGATAATCTGGATAATCATCCCATCTCCATTGGACGTGGACCATTTCTTATCAACGAGGCCTTTTTGTTGGCTGTAAGCAATAGTTGTTTTTTACTTTTTCCAATTTTATATTTTAAACTTGCTTTACTAGTAATAATGTTCACGTTTGCTTTTAGTTCTTAACAACTATTGGAACATTTTTTTCAATTACTGCCCAAGCTTCAGGAAAGGCTGGCCCTTGATTCAGCATTGCAATTGAGAATTCGTTTTATTTAATGGTATCGTAAGGCATTTGATTCAATTTTTTCGAATACCATTTGTTAGCAATTATTTTATTAGCAATATGTTTGTTTATTATAAATAACGATAGATGTACATAGACACACTTCGAAAATTTAATTCGATGATTTATTGCATAAAAGATAAATTATTTAACATTTTTACATACCTACGTTGAAGCTTTATTATTATTATGGTAAAAGCAGGAGTAAAAAATGTTATATAGCAGTAAACCATTTTCATCAGCGCCATAATTTTTGAATTTGTGTGAACTGTAATTTGCAATTTGTAATTATCCTATGTAAGATGCGTAATTAACTATTTGTCTCATAAAGAGTAATAATTTATTTCATATACATACATAAGGTAAATTAATTGACATCATTATGTGCATAACTTAGAGATTAGTCATTTTTATGGTAAATTAAGCTGAAGCAGAAAATTTTTATAGCAGTGGATCGCTGTCATCAAACCTTTAATTATTGTATTTTTATGTGTTTAATTTTATATGCAATTGAAATGGACGTATGTAACATCCGTAATTAATTATAACCTTCGTAAGAGTAATTATCTTTACATATAAATAGTCTGTGGTGCGCAAGTATTCCTTGCTAAATTCAATTCAGCACTTGAGTTGTTAATAGTACATTGTAAATACACATTCATTTTAAGTGTGAGTGACAAAGGGGGATTAATTTGGGACAATGTGGCTTGACGGTATGTGGAAATGGGTGCTTCTACTGGTTGTTCTCCTCATGGTAATTTTTTATACAAAAAACAGCGCTTTTGCCTAAGGCGGAATAATATGTAATAATAATACTAAATTATTCTATCTATATATGTTCTTTCTAATTTTAAAATTTTAGGGAGTGGGAATGGGAACTGCTGGTTCAACTCAACGTCCAACAAAAACCACTACCTTCCGCATACGGGGGACTGCATGAAAGTAAAAAGGATCACAGAGTGGAACGCTTGCTGATATTACATTTTCGAATTTCATTAAAATCAATTTTTCCTTTCAAATTGGCAGTTCCAGGTTCCAGTCACTAATCGTTAGTATACGTACTTTCAGCATTATGGCTCCAAAATATTCTCGAACTTAATTGTTACACTAACGTCAGATATATGATTTATAACATTTTATGACATTTCTATTTGTTTTTTGTCCAATTAAGATTCAATTTCCTCCAATCAAATTTTTAAAATGATTAATTAAATCTCCATATTGTCATTTGTGATTTTTACGACCATCATGTGTTTTATTATGCGTAATAAATTATATTATATATATAATAAATTATATTATATGCGTAATGTTTTGCGACAAATACTATTCAAACGTACATTAAACCAATGAAATCGCACATTAAAAGGCATATTAAAATAAAATAAAAATTTAAAATATTTACATTTAAAAACTAAAATGATTAAAATTTTATGACTGATTAATTATATTCCAAAGTAAAGCGGCAGCAAAAATATGCGTATGGGTTTCCCACATGAAAGTGGGATTTCATGTCTGTCTTTGTTCAATCTGTATCATCGAAGGTGAGTAGCATTTAGTCATGAGTCATGATTGAAAAGACCGACGGGTCTTTAAACATCAACTAACAGTATCGTTTTCTGTGTATGAAAATATGATTTCTGAATATTTATAATCGAAGACACAGCCATTAAGTCTTTGATCTTCTTCCTATTGTGCATTATGACTAATGTCTACGTACGTTACTTTCACCTTACATAATTTATAATTATTTTAATTAAAACGACCATTATTTCAAACTTTTAACTTTATAAAAACAAGGAATTGAAAGTTAAAAGCACAATTGTAGGTTGAATCGGGTTCTTACATGTGTATTGCAGGGCAGAAGGTGTCAAGAAACGATGACCCGAATTTCAAGAGACCACGAAGTTCTAGAGGTTGATGGAAGGAGGGTTAGGCTGATTCTGCTTGTGGACGATCTGGATAATAATCCCATTTCAATTGGACGGGGCCCATTTCTTATCAATGAGGCCTTTCTGGTGGCTGTAAGCATTATTTAAATTTTGAATTCTCCTCATTTTAAATTGTGGCTAATAATAAAAATATTTACCTTGCCTTTAGTTTTTAACAACTGTGGGCACATTTTTTTCAATTACCGCCCAAGCTTCAGGAAAGGCTGGCCCTGATTGAACTTTTAAACCGATCGATTGATTTTATTTAATGGTATCATAAGGTATTTGATGTGTCGCGAATATCAACCTTTTAGCAACTAATCATGTAGTTGGTATAAGCATAGCCATTAATAATATTCACCCTGTTTGTTTACCATATAAATAACGATATACATAAACACAGCTCAAAAGTTGAATCGATAATTTCATTAAGATAAATTAATTATGTACGTAAATTCAAGCTTAAACATGTTTATTGTTTATGGTAAATTTAGCGGAAGTAAAAAATCTTATTGCAGTAAACTATGATCATCAAAGTCATAATTTTTGTATTTTTAATTATATTGATTTAATTATTGATTTGTAAATATTAATTATTATGTATATTTAATTGTATATTATTAGTAATTGTCTTATGCATATATGTAACATGCGTATTAATTATGTCTCATAAAGAGTAATAATTCATTTCAAGTATGGTAGATTAATTGACAATTGACATTATTACGTGCATAACTTAGAGATTGATCACGATTAGGGTAAGCGGGAATAGAACACTCTTAATAGCAATAGACTGTTATCATCAAAGCTATTATTATTTTATTTTTATGTACTGTATAATTGTAATTGACGTAAGTATATAGAATCCGTAATTAATCTAGTACTTCGTAACTAGAAATTATCTTAAAAACATATAAATAGTCTGTCGTGTCGAGTATTCCATGCTAAATTCAATTCAGCAATTGAGTTGTAAATACACATTTAATTTAAAATTAAACAAAGGAGGGTTTTGGAAAAATGTCGCCTGACGATCGGTGGAAACGGGTACTTTTGCTCGTTATTCTTATCATGGTAATTTGTATTAAATATAATAACGATACTTTTTTTTAAATAAGACGTTATAATAATTACCATAATATCGAACTAATAAATATATTTCTAAACGCTCTTTTTAATTTTAAAATTTTAGAGAGTGGGAATGGGAACTGCTGGTTCAACTCAACGTCCAACAAAATCCACTACCTTCCGCCCTCTTTCGAGCGGAGGAAAGTAAACAGGATGGAACATTTGCTGATTGATATTAATATTATTATATTTTGAAAATTCAGTTTTAACAAATGTCTCCTTTAAAAAATTGGCAGTTTCCTACATTAATTGTTCGTAGTTTCTTCATTATGCCTCCAAAAGATTCTCGAAATTAATCGTTTCATTAATGTCAAATAAAATTTATAACATTTTATGACCTTTAGTATTGGATTTTTCCTCGAATTAAAATTCAATATCCTCATTTCAAATTTTTAAATGATTAATTAAATCTCGATATTGTTTGTTATTATGTTTACGACCCTTAGTTTTGTTACGTTCATTTTGCGACAAATATTATTAAAACGTTTAACTGTGAAATGACATTGACAGTGCGCATACTTCATGCAGTTTCAGTATTTATTGCGAGCTGTGCCCAATTCGAAACAGGACGCCCATTGGATGAAGGGTCTTTCGATGCAGTCATGGAAAACAATGCTTACTACTTTTGAATGGCATTATACTGGTGGAAATGGCCGAGCGATGACTTTAAAAGGCAGCAGACGAATACGTGAAAAAGAATTTCAGTGAGAATGCGTCAGGCACAAGAACAGCCTACGCACTCTCAAATATTGCACTAGGTTTCTGTGCCGTCCTGGTTCTATCGTTATTAAAGCACATGCTGAATTGTCTTGCCTTAACAATGTATCTAGAATCCAAACGATCGGCAGAGTTATGCAAAATGGAATACGGCAATGACGAGGTTGTTGATGAAGCAACTGCGGTAGGCCAAGTCCGAACCGTTCTTTCTCTGACAAATGTGTCATATCATGGCAATAATAGCTTTCGTGGCGAGATAAAAGTTGTTATTATTATGGATGTATTCATTTTCACATTTCTGCTACAAGAACAACTTAATGACAACATAACATTTACTTTTTTTACCTAATAATGCTCGCGATTAACGCCATCAAGTCTTTGGTTTTCTTCCTATTGTCTGTTATGACTAATGTCTATGTATGCTTTTCACCTTATATTTATTTTAATTCAAATTACCATCATTCCATAATTCTCTATTTAAACAATTATTCCATCATGTGATTCGGGTTTTAACATACTGCAGGGCAAAAGATGTCAAGAAACGGTAACGAGAATTTCAAGGGACCACGAAATCCTAGAAGTTGATGGAAGAAGGGTACGGCTAATTTTACTTGCAGACAATCTAGATAACCATCCCATCTCACTTGGACGGGGCCCTTTTCTTATCAACGAGGCCTTTTTGGTGGCTGTAAGCAATAGTTGTTTTTTTAGTTTTCCTAATTTTGTATTTTAAAGTTACTAGTAATAATATTCACGTTTGTTTTAGTTCCTAACAACTGCAGGAACGTTCTTTTCAATTACCGCCCAAGCTTCAGGAAAGGCTGGCCCTTGATTCAACATTCTAATTGAAAATTGTAAACTCCTAATTTTATTCAATGGTAAATATCATAAGGCATTTGATGTGTCGATTTCATTTGTTAGCCACTCATCATGTAGTCGCTATTATTAATATACATATTCCTGTTTACATATCATAAATAACGATTACGATATACATGTGCACTTCAAAGTTTAATTCGGTAATTTATTTCATAAAAGATAAATTAATTAAAGACTTTACATAGGTATTTTCAAGGTAAATTTAGCGGGAGTAGAAAAATGTTGTAGCATATTAAACTATTATCTATTTATCTCATCAAAGCTATAATTTGTGTATTTTATGTATAATTAATTGCAATTTGTAATTAACCAGTATAATATGCGTAATTAATTATTATTTGTTTCATAAAGAGTAGTAATTTAATTTACATAAGGTAAATGACATCATTGTGCGCATAACTGAGATTAGTCATTTTTATGGTAAATTAAGCGGAAGTAGAAAAATCCTATAGCACTAGACAGTTGTCATCAAATGTATGTATTGCACATTTTTATGTATACATATTTAATTGCATACGAAAAATTGTAATTGACGTATGTAACATCCGGAATCAATTATTTACGTCGTAAAGAGTATAATTATCTTTTCATAAAAATACCCTGTTGTACACGAGTATTTCTTGCTAAATTCAATTCAGCACTTGAGTTGTTAATACTACGTTGTAAATACATAGATAAATACAAATACATTCACTTTAAGTTTGACAAAGGGAAATTAATTTGGGAAAATGTGGGTGGACGGTCTGTGGAAACGGATACTTCTGCTGGTTGTTCTCTTAATGGTAATTTTTTTATATAAAAAACAGCGCTTCTTACCTGAGACGTTATAATAATAATAATACTATTTTATTTCTAAATGCTCTTTTTAATTTTAAAATTTTAGGGTGTGGGAATAGGAACTGCTGGTCCAACCCAATCAATGAAATCCACTACCCTTCGCCCTCCGCCGACCTTTGGAGGAAAGTAAACAGGATGGATGGATCATTTGCTGATTTATTATTATATTTCCCAAATTCATTAACAAATAAATTTCTCATTTGAAAAATTGGCAGTTCCAGACAGTAATGGTTAATAGTTTCAGCATTATGCCTCTAAAAGATTCTCGACATTAATCCTTATAAATCATATTACATCAGATTCAGATATGATATTTAATTACTATTGGATTTTGCCCAATTAAGATTCAATTTGCTCCCATCAAAGTTTTTAAATAATTAAATCTCGATATTGTTTTTTGAAATGGTTACAACCATCATCATAATCACCATCATATGTGTATTTATTACTTTCATTTTACTACAAATATGATAAACATTAAACCACATTTAAAGCACATTTATAATTAAAAGGAGTCATATTATACAATAATGTTTAAAATCCACTTTGACTTTCTTAAATGGCATCATTTACGCTTAATTTATTGTACGGAGACTGCATATGAATAAATAAGCTACATTCGTATCATTCTATATCACACTATCCTGGGCTGCTGCTTAAATTAACCATGAAATTATATCAATCTTGGTGAAAAATTAAACTTTTTCCAATGAAGTTTCGGATTATTATAGGATTCATTTAAATTTTTTAATTTTATTCGTTTATGATTAATTGAACTTATGATTGAATAATTATATTCCAAAGCAAAAATGTATGGGTTTCCCACTTGAAAGTGGGATTTTGCAATATGTCTGTCTTTGTTCAGTTAATCATGGTGCATAGTCATGATAGGTTGTTTTCTGTGTATGAAAGTATGATTTCTGAATATTAATAATTAAAAAAAAACGTTTGTTAAGACGCAGTAGGAAATTGTAAAAAAGATTCAACGCGGAATTGGAATTTATTAACAAATAACTTAATTGTAGCATTTCATTAAAATTCCTTTTACACGCATATGACATTCTGTTTTTTGTGGTCATTAGAAAAATCTTTTGTAGAAAACATGCCTTTTTATATTCACATTACATAGATTTAATACAAAAACCATACTATTATCTTAGTTAATCAACAATTACCATTACTATTACTTACATAACTCTATAAATGCATAATACGTGAGTGAATTATTTTGAATGTGGAAGGAAGGTACTTTATTTTTTAACTGATAATAGTTGATTCGAATTAAATTACTTAACTGTAGATGTTATATACATTACACTAACAAATTCTTATATTACGTAATGCTAAATCATGCTTTCAATTTATATTATGTTTTATTACTTAGTAAGCGTATGTTTGGTACGAATGAATGAAGTACCAAAAGTGTAGTATGTATAGAAAATACATTATATTATGTAATGTAATTTTTAAATATTAATTATGTTCATATTTCCAACAAGAATTATTTATGCCTCTTTTTTCTAGAATCTCGTTGTTTGCTTAGAATTAACAATTATTGGTTGTAAAGTAAAGGTTGTTTGTGTAGAAATTGTATTCTAGTTTATGTTACAGTACATTAATAATAATTATTACTTAATTTTAATTTCTCACTATTTTTCAAACTTAATTAGCCACATCCATTTTGCTTGCCTCCGCTAATTTATTATATACACACTGAATTAATTACATAAGATTTTGACCTTTCATGACCTCAATTTTAATCCTTCAGATCTTAATTAAATTGCTAGTTTACTGTACATAAACTTAAAGGTTTTTTAAATGCTGAATGACATTTTTGTGTAAAAGTACAAAGTACAGGTAAGTGCAGACAAAATAATTAAACAATAACAATAATAAAATACAAAATACAAGAAGTCCGCTTACTTTCACTTTTCAAATGAATTGGGCAATATAATTATTTTGCATACTCTCGGAGGGAAAAGCAAACTGATTCCTTCTGAGATCTGAGATCTGTTTGGCAATAATAATTATTAATTATACTAAATCTGGATATCAGGTCATCTCACTCTGGAAGGGTCAGTAACTTAACTTCATTAAACAGGCCGGCTATTTATTTACTTAATTATAATTATTTATTTTTATGTCTTGGCTTCTTCTCCTTGTCGCTCTTCTTGATCCTGTGCGAAGATTTTGACAGCTTGCCAAGTGTGTCGGAACTCAGATGATGACCGTGATGATGTCCATGGCTGTAATGCTTCGACGAGTGCGAAGAATGGTTCGTTGAGCCACCTCCGGAATGATTACCGACCCCTGAGCTCGTTCCGGCACCCGCTCCAGAATTACTTCCAGTGTCGTCCATGTCCACCTCGCTGTCTTTGTCGCTATTATTCCTATCTCCTGAGGGGTCCACGTAGCCCGACACCGCCGCCATCGAGGTAATGGAAGACTTGGAGAAGAGTCGCTCCGCCTCTTTGAACTTCCGGTTTCTTTTGTCTGACTTTGTATTCTGCGACGAGCTTCCTCCACTGGAGGCGTTCGGCTTCGTGGAACCCGAACCTCCGGCCAGGTAACGGTCCCATCCCCGAATGATATTCCCGTACAACTGGGTGTCCTCCAGGTAGGAACCTTCGAACGCGTAGATTTGCCGTTCCAAATTCGCCAGTGTCTCCGTGATCTCCGCCCGTCTTTTCACCAGCTCCGCAAGCTCCACTCGAGTATCAGCCAAAGTCGGCTTTACAACTGTTGGCTTCTCCATTGTAATTACGAATGATAAATAATTTATAATACTACTTTGTAACAAGAGGGATCGAATTATTACTGTAATTAACTTTAATTGACAACCGAACTATCAAAATTCACGGTTTTTACAGTTTGCACTTTGTTTTCCTCGCAATGGAACAGCTGAGCTTGAGCACGGCTTTTAGCCGATGACAGCGGAATTTTACATGAGAAGGGAATTGAGCCTTTTTACAAAAAACGCTGTTCCTGCTCGGCTCCAGAGACAAGCGTAGACTCACCGCCTCTTCAAAACAAAATCACTCAATGACACAAAGATCCTATAGCTTCTTATAAATCCGATTCTGCTCCCTGGGGCGAAATGTGAGAAGGAGGGAAATTTAAACTACCTGCTTTTACGATGTAGATAGTACTAATAGGTCGTAACAATGAATGAGTTTCATCAATGAAATGAAATCCAAGTTGACAACACAAACAAAACAAAGGTTAACGAAGGAAGTTTTTAATTCTAGTTTGAAAGTTAATTAATTAATTATGACTCTGGATGGAGTGGTAGCTAAAGAAGAGCCGGATTTAACCATTACGAAGAGTTTTACGAGCAGTAGCAAAAAAGATGTGAAGGTGAAGTCGGAAGACGCCACTTCGTCATCCACATCCACTTCCTCCAAGAGAAGAGGCGGCGGCGGTGGTGGAGATGAGGATGATCTTGGAGAAAAACACAGAAGGGATAGAAAGCGCTCCAGGTCGAAGTCACCGAAGAGGTTTTCCATTTATTCCAATCTAAGTAGGAAGAGGTCACGCTCAAAGTCCCCCGGTAGTTTGAAGAAAGAGTCGAAAAGCTCGTGTTCAAGAAGGAGGTCGAGATCCAGGTCAAGAGAGAGGGACAGAGACAGAAGTGATAATAAAAGAGGAGGCAGGGATAAAGACAAGGAGCATAATGACAGGAGGTACATTAAACCTGCGAAGGAGGAGGTGGTGGTGGAGGAGGAGGACGAAGATGAGCTGAAAAACGGAAGTAGGGAGAAAAAGGAGCCGTTGTCTTTGGAAGAATTGCTGGCGAAGAAGCAGGCAGAGGAGACGGCTAGAAGCAAGGTAAAAGATTTTTAGTAATCAATTTATTATAATTATAATCATGTCACATATTATGCATGATTAAATAAATAATGACAATAATTTTTGTTTGCTTTGTTTTTTGTTTTTGTCATTTTAGCCAAAATTTCTGACAAAGGAAGAGCGAGTCGCGGAGGCTCTGAAACGACGCCAAGACGAAGCGGATGCGGTGAGAAAACGGCTGGAGGAAGAAAGAAACAAGCGACAAACTTTCCAGCGTGAAGCTGAGGACACTCGACGATCGGACCGGGAAAGAGAGCAAAGACGAAGGGAAAGAGAAAGGGAAGCGAGGGAACGCGAGAGAGAACGCCAAAAGGAGATCCTCGAAGGCAAGGACCCAGCCGCTGGATCCTCCAAAGCAGCTGTAGCTGTGGAAGTTAACGTGACCGAGAAGGACAAAGAGAAGGAGCTGAACGCTATTAAAGATCGGTACTTGGGCGTTGTGAAGAGAAAGCGGAGGATGCGTCGACTTAACGAGCGAAAGTTTGTTTTCGATTGGGACGCGACGGAAGACACGTCTGTGGACTATAATCCGATTTATAAGGAAAGGCATCAAATTCAATTTTATGGGAGGGGCCACGTCGCCGGGATTGATATCAAAGCACAGAAAAAAGATCAGTCCAAGTTTTACGGGGATCTCCTGGAAAAGCGAAGAACGGAGGCGGAGAAGGAACAGGAGAAAGTTCGACTGAAGAAGGAAAAGAAAAAGGAGGAGAAGCAGAAGTGGGACGATCGACACTGGTCAGAGAAGACGTTCCCGGAGATGAGTGAACGTGACTGGCGTATCTTCAGGGAGGACTACAACATCACCATCAAAGGTGGTCGCATTCCGAACCCGATTCGTAGCTGGAAAGAGTCAACCATTGCCGACAACATTATGTCTATTATTGAGAAGGTTGGGTATGCGGAGCCAACGCCCATTCAAAGACAAGCCATACCAATCGGGCTACTCAACAGAGATATTATCGGCGTCGCTGAAACAGGATCAGGAAAAACGCTTGCGTTTCTCATTCCTCTTCTGGTCTGGATCGGGTCACTTCCCAAGGTCGAGTTTGCCGCGAATGTGGATCAAGACCAGGGCCCTTACGCAATTATTTTGGCACCCACTCGTGAGTTGGCGCAGCAGATTGAGGAGGAAACGAATAAATTCGGAACGCCACTCGGAATTCGCACGGTGGCGGTCATCGGAGGTTTGTCTAGGGAGGAACAGGGATTCCGGTTGAGGATGGGATGCGAAGTAAGAAAAACAAGTAGATTTTAAACTTTGATATGAAATTTTCATACTAATTTAATAATTGATGTTTGCCTTGATTTCTTTTTGTAGATTGTGATTGCGACACCTGGTCGTTTAATCGATGTTCTGGAAAACCGTTACTTGGTCCTGAACCAGTGTACGTACATTGTCCTTGACGAAGCTGACAGGATGATTGACATGGGCTTCGAAGGCGACGTTCAGAAAATCCTGGACTTCATGCCGGTCACAAACCAGAAACCGGACACGGAGGAAGCTGAGGATGAAAACGCACTGATGCAGAATTTCTACTCGAAGAACAAGTACCGACAAACTGTCATGTTTACGGCGACAATGCCTCCCGCAGTGGAGCGCCTGGCTAGATCGTATCTCCGAAGACCTGCAGTTGTGTACATTGGCTCAGTTGGAAAGCCGACAGAAAAAGTGGAGCAGATCGTGTATGTCGTGTCTGAAGCGGAGAAGAGGAAGAAGCTGCTGGAAATCCTGGAACGAGGCGTGGAGAAACCCATCATCATTTTCGTCAACCAGAAGAAAGGTGCAGACGTACTGGCCAAAGGTCTGGAGAAACTCGGTTACTCAGCCTGCACACTTCACGGAGGCAAAGGTACATTTACAGAGACACAATTACTTAATAATTCATTTTCGATTTATTTCAATCACAATCACGTCCAATAATTTTTTTTGTAACTTTTTTTAGGGCAAGAGCAGCGTGACTACGCACTGCAAAGTCTCAAAAGCGGAAACAAGGACATTCTCGTGGCGACGGATGTGGCGGGTCGTGGTATCGACATTAAGGACGTCAGTCTGGTACTCAACTACGACATGGCGAAGAGCATCGAAGATTACACGCATCGTATTGGACGAACTGGGCGTGCCGGAAAGAACGGTGTGGCCATTAGTTTCGTGACGAAGGATGATGCTTCACTCTTTTATGACTTGAAGCAGCTTTTGGTGAATAGTCCGCTTTCGTCGTGTCCACCGGAATTGGCGAATCATCCGGAGGCACAGCATAAACCGGGCACTGTCGTTACTAAAAAGAGACGTGAAGAAAAGATTTTCGCGTAGAAAAGTAGAATTTAAAAAATGTAATATTTCATTAAGTAAGAAAAAAGTTCATTTAATTTAATTTTAATGTTGTTCGTTGCATCGCATTGTATGTACTGACTGTAAAATAAAGATGTTTCATTAATGAATGAAAATGATAATGATGAAAATAATGATTTCCCGAGCATAATTTTTTAACCAATGCAATGTCATCTTGACCTTGGAGCCGAGCGTGTGCATGTGCAAGTAAAATGTTCCACTTTACTCCACGTTCCATCTCCATCCTCTGATCTTTCTTGCTGCTTTTGACATTGTCGGTCTTGTTCATCGTCACCTGAGTTTGTTTGTATCAATTTGTTTTTGTAAAGAGAAGTCCGGCTTATTCCATTTTGAGTACGCAAAGTGCATCCATTATCCATTTAATTTTGATCAGAAGGTAGGTACATACATAAATGATTTAAGATTGAATTGATTTTTAAGGTTTTATTAACTGCATTTTAATTATAAAACAAGGAACTCGACATATTGAACCTGTTTTTGTTGTACTAATACTTCGAATTAATTGTAAAGAACTTAAAAAGACTATATTCGAGTTTTAATAGTAATTAGTACATATAACCCGAATCATCTCTTCAGTAAGTATAAGTAATTAATATTTATATATAGAGCATTTGTTTTCTCTTTTAATCAAGGTACCGCACATCCGGAAAGGTTATCAACAAAGCACGATCTAAATCTATTTTGAGCTAGGCCAATTCTCATCTCATCATCATGCTTCCACAGTGTGTTTTGAGGTAACAGTTAATTAAAGTAATAGTCAGTTATCGAATTCTTGTTATTATGAAATTCGTGATAATAAGATTGTAAATGGTTAAATGATTCCAGGACGAGCCGAAACGTTTTCCAGAAATCGTTTGGCTGTGTCAACAGCTTGAGCACGAGCACGGTTCGAAACAAGCACTCACTGCTTGACCTGCCTTACGACTATAACGCGCTGGAACCTGTAATTTCCGCCGAAATTATGCAACTCCATCACTCAAAGCACCACCAGACATACGTGAACAACCTGAACGTGGCGGAGGAGAAGTTGGCGGAAGCGAAGGCTAAGAACGACGTGAGTGCCATTATCGCACTAGCACCCGCCCTCAAGTTCAACGGTGGAGGACATCTGAACCATTCCATATTTTGGCAGAATCTGAACCCCAAGGGGGGTGGCGAGCCATCAGGAGATCTGGCAGCTGCCATAAAGAGGGACTTTGGGTCGTTTGAAAATATGAAGACGAAACTAAGCGCATCCACGGTCGCCGTTCAGGGGTCGGGTTGGGGTTGGCTGGGCTACAATAAGCAAGAAAAGAGACTTCAGATTGCCACGTGTGCGAATCAGGACCCGCTGGAAGCTACCACAGGACTTGTGCCGCTTTTTGGGATTGATGTTTGGGAGCATGCTTATTATCTTCAGTAATTAATAATTATGTCATTCATATTTAAATAACTTACTGAATGAAGTGGATTTAATCATAATTGATTTCTTCATTGATTTTATTTAATTATTACAGATATAAGAACGTTAGGCCAGATTACGTCAACGCTATTTACAAAGTGGCGAATTGGAAGGATGTCGAGGATCGTTTAAAGAAAGCTCAGTGAAGTCCACATCAAAATGAAAGTCAAAGTCAAAGTCATGTCATTTAAAGAGTAAAACTACCTAATTAAAAGTTAGTTAATTCAGTTGTACTGTACTTAAGTTACAATTGATGCAATTTCACTTTTTTCAACCCTTGTTTCCTGTTCAATTTCATCGGTGATAAAGTAATACTTGGATATTATTTCAGTCTAGTATTTAGTTACTCACTTAATTAATGTAGTGCCGTGAAATTGTCATTCAATCAATTCAATGTCATTGTAAGGTAAAAAAGGGTAGAAAGTTTGAAATGCTTTGAAATGAATTTTAAGTGATTGAAATAAAAATAGAAACGCGAAGAGAATCTTCAAAAAATAATAAAATTCCGTTTCTGTTGTAAATAATTGAGCGCTGGAGGTGGTCACACAGTTTGTAGCGGCGAAAGTTTTTCTTCCTTTTTCCTTGTTTTTTTTCTGGATGTCCCACATTCACGAAAATGTTTGAAAAGTTAAATGTCATTAAATTGGGCCCCCTATTTTTTTGTCTTCAAGTATATCCTGTTTTGTTTCATGATTTCTTCTTTATGGACGCAGACACAGAGCTTTTGCTTCACTTACCTATTATTATACTTCGAAAACTGATAAGAAGCATAAGTCTTTTTTTTTATAAAATTGAGAAATGAAGTGACACCCTGATAAGCACGCACAATAACAAGAATAAAAAGAGTTTACTAATCACAATAAATTATACATTTATAATGCGCCTGCATTGCATGCATGAACTGGTTAAAATAAATTAGGCATTTAGTTTATTGCGATTGCCTAAATAAAAATAAAGCACGACATTTTTTATGCCTTCTCTGCATGAGGATCTTTCTTCGAAGAACTCGACATGGGCTTGGGCTTCATTTCATTTTGTTAGATTCTTTCAATTCCTCTTTTGAACAGAGTCAGGCGTCTTTGGCATTTAAACACATTTTATTGCATTGTTATTATTTTTCCTAGTTTAATAATAGTAAAAGGTGTGAATGAGGTGAATAATCACCATTTTCCTCTTCATAATCATCATCGTCACATGACACATTTGTTCCAGCTAAGTGCACACACATCATCGTGTCTGTCCGTGTCATTCAGAATCGTCCTTACTTGTTCCTTGCCTTTTGTTCAATTAGATTAAAAATTTAAGAAACGCTTTCAAGTTTCATGTTAAGTTTGAAGAGTTTCAATTTCAACCAAGGAAAGGAAATTGGGAAATGAGAAAAAAAATTAACTATTTACAACGCGGATGTGGTTTTGTCCACATCTCGCTTTGCCCCAATAAAATTTACATTGCTCCTTGTTGTAAAAGACACTTTAAGGAGAATAATTATTGGGTTATTTATAATGAAGCAGTAACTAATTCTCGGTTAGGTAGTTATTTAAGTATGTGTGTGGGTTTTGGAGTTTAAATAAATAAAGTTTAAAGTTAACGCACAAAAATAAGACCGACGAACCAAACGAACTGAAAAACTGATACGTAATGATAATGAATGATTAATAAAAAGGAAAATGTTTCTTCGGGAGATGGGATGAGGTGAAATTTTATGGTAGACAGGACAAGCCGGTCAAACAGAATGAAAAAGAGCCGAGAATTGATTTAAAATTAAATCAATTGTACAAAAGACGATCACGATTCGAAGAGAAAAAAAACAGAGAACTATGAAAGAAACGAAGAGGATTCAATGAATGAAATGAATGAATTGGGATTCTTTTAATGCTCGCTAAGTTTTAATGTTTGTTTTAACTAATCTTGTACCCGATCCGTCCCGGTCCCTTTTTAGATACTAAAGACCTAGTTAAAAATGTGATTGATTGCCATTAATTACCAAAACCATTACCATGCACGGGTTGGTTTCACAATTAAAGTCAAATTCGGTGTTTGTGGGTGGATCTGCTTTTAGCATTTACAAATTGGGATTCAATTCAGAGTACAGAACAATGAACTTACAATTTTCAATTAGATTTATAAGAAAATGAGGTTTATAACAAGATAAGGCTTTAAAACCAAATGGGTTACGTCAACTGAATTGGTCTAAAAATAAAGATAAAATCCTTCCAGTGAAGATGATTTAAAAAAATAATTATGGTTTTTTTTTAAATTTTCATAATGATTAATTTGTTTGTTCTATGCGTGTGGTCAACAAAAATGTTAAAAATTAAATTGCTTTATTGTTAATGCTCTAGGCTCTTGAAATCATTTTTCTATGAAACTCCTTATGTGCGTGGTTTACTGTCTCATGAATCATGATTATGCATTTTATTCAAGTTTTGCCATTGTACTGCATTCTCAGGAATAAAGAAGTTTTAAAACTTTATTATTATTATAAAAGTTAAAACAATGAAATGAATGTTTTTGTTAAGTTCCGCTGCAATGTAAATAACAAAAAACTTTATAAAAGGTCAAATGCGGCGACCCGAGGAAAACTGCAACCTACATTTATTTATCTTGATGATTATGTATCAAACCATTATATAATCTACATATACATAGTTAAGTTAAACTTTTAGTCAGTGTGTTTAAGTAAGTTTAGTATTTTTTTTCAGTTTTCTTGAGGTTACATCAGGCTATCTCTAGACAAAAATTTAACTTACCTAACTTACTTTTTTAACATGAATGAAACGTGTGCTCGTTTTTAATTTTGTGTGTGCACAATAGAAAAATGAAAAACGGTTCTTTTTTTTATCGAGTGAATGTTGAATGTTTAACCATTTTAACATTACAAAACGCAGCGTTTAATAATTTTTTTAAAAGTTTAACTTTAGTAGACAAGGCAAGGATTTTTTTATTATCGTGGCGGTCGCGGTATTCGAGGAGGTGGTGATGGTGGTACTTTTATTACAAGCGTGTGCGTGGCTGTCTGTGGCCATTAAATTGCTGTTGACGTTGGTTAGTGCTGTTATGTAGCCAGAGCTAGATTTAAATGTAGGTTTATTTGCATTTGCATATCAACAAAAAAGTGCAATTTTCCATGCCAGACTGTTATCATCACCATCACCATAAATCGTGTCATTCACACACATAACATGAGCGTTATGTTATAAAATCTTTAAAAAAATATTATACTGCAATCCAACTAAACTGCAAACATCTTTATTTTACTTAAATGCCCAATTATTCATAGTAAGAGGAAGAAAGGCAGAAAAAGATGAACTCATCTCATTCTAACTCGTCTTTATTTTTTATTTTGGCACTCACTTAAATAAGACTTAAATAAACTTCTAGAATCTAGAATAACATCTCATACTCATAACATAACACAACATAACCACATTAATGTCCGGTGTAGGTAGAGATTATAAACAGAATAATGTGTTTATGTACTTTTGTAATAGAAGAGGATTTTATTTTTCTCTAAAAAGCATTTTTCATATGAAATGATACTATTTTAGGGTATAAAATAAAGATGCATCTCTTTTTATAGTTTATCTTTCTCTGACATCATTTTCTTCACGGTAAGGGTAAGGTTTAAAGTAATACTAGTTCATAATTTTGTAAGTTTAGTTACCAACAATGTTTTTCATGATGATGATGAAAAATGAACTTGGACTAGTAGACTTAGGGGTACTATGTACTAAAATGATGTTTTATTTTAGTTTTTAGTGGCTGCAGAAAGAAGAATAAGAATCTCTTTATTATTATTATGCTGCAGATTTCACACCGTGACGATGTTGATATGATGAGATTGTTGAAAATACTGGTGAACCTAAGATTATAGGATAAAGATATAAAGTAGAAATATGCGTCTCTCTATATTTTAGTTATATTTTCTTCAAGTTCATTATAGGTAACTAAATAAATACACGCATTGTGTAAATATTAAATACCGTGTTTTCCTTGCTTCATAATTTTTCAATTATTTAGATAGAGACCCTTCAAAGGTTGAAGGTTCTATTTATTAGAAGAAGTTTCATTTTATTTCATTTGGAAGATGCTGCCGTGCCGGGTAATTATAGGCACACATAAATAATGATAGAAATAAAAACATCATTTTCTTTTAAGTTGACTAAGGTTCAAAACTGCATTTTGGGTCTTAAAGTAAAAAACAGAGTCGAAACAATTGAATGAAACTCTGAAATGAAACAGTCGGATTTCAAAGCCACGCATGCATCCATTTCAAAAGGTCTGCATGATCTACTATTTCAAAGGCGAAAAAGGCATTGAATCGTAAATTCGTAAATTGCAAATATAAAACCTTTAAAAAAGTAAAATAGGATGAGTTGATGATGTAGATTTTGATGCAGGTGCGTAATGTAATACGTATGTAACTTACTTTGATGTTAAAGCATCGGTTATCATTTCTTAAGGGATGTGAGGATAAGATGAGATTCTTAGTACGAAGATGTTAAGATTTTAAAGATGTTGCTTTTAGAAGATGATTTTCGCTTGGTTTATGAATTTGCTTTTGCTTGTTGCAAAGGCTCGCTGACTTCTCAACTTGAAAGAGTTTTTGCTTTACAGAGGTACTTACTATGAAGATGTAAGGAAAATGTGTTCATTTTTAGCTGAGATTGAAGTTTTATTTTATGACCACGGACACGAATTGCATTGCATTGCGTTGCGGGTCAAGACGCCACTTTAGTCAGTCAAAGAGAAGGCAGCAGGCAGCGTGTTTCAAAAAGAAGTTTGTTGCAAGCCAGTTAAGTTTTGCTAATAAAGCACAGTTTAAATTGTTTTTTAATTAAACACTTAACTTTTCCGTTACTTCTGCAAAAATTTGTGGAGTTGAATTAAGTTTCAGTTAATTAGCTTGGAGGTTATTTGGTATAAAATAATAAAGTTTGAATAAGTGTGAATCAAATATTTAAAGTGTATCAAGTTACCCCTTACAGCAAATTAAATCAACAATTAAAATTCCAATGTCATGATCATGATGGCACTACCCGACAAATTATTCGTAGCCTCGTTAGCACACAAATCGGGAGCGATTCTCCTCCTGGTGGCGATTGTCGCCACAAATTTCCTTACATTGACATCCTCAACGGCAATCAAGCCAACACCAGGTTGTTTAAGATAATGATTCATTAAAATACAACCCAAAAGCTTAGGTAATTCTTGTGATTCTAAATACGAGGTTATTTTAATTTTAATATTTTTTCTCCAAACTGATTTGAAATCATCTATAGAAAAAGAAAATCGGCACTTGCCGAGTTTCACATGTTCCCGATTGCAGCACCGCACCCAGAGGGAAATCATGCTTCACGAGTGGGGGCTCGAGAAGCTCAAGTTCCAGCAGAGACTCAAGAAGCATCCTCAGTACATCGTGACAGTGGAGCACATTCGATCTCTGCATGAACCCCTGATTGAACTCAGATGTCCCGGAATCTCGACCCCGCCAGTGGTTCGAAACAGTTTGGAGTTCCACTTCCACGAGACTCGCTTCCAAGCCGAGGTGGTGCGTCTGTTTGACATTAAGTCCATCTTCCCCCTGCACTCGGGCTCCATGAACGTGAAAATGAAGTTGGACCCGTTAGTCGTCCAACTGAACCAGGGAACTGACCTCGGCATCGCCATTCGCGACATGTACTTCTCGCCTGGCTTGAGCAACTCCACAAACTCTGGGGAATCTGCGGCGAACAAGGAACACCGCGAGGAGCAGTCGCCCATGGAACAGGGCCTTGTCGAGTTGGAGAAAGAAATCGAGTCCGTGTTTGTGAACAGAATTAGACCCGATGTTCAAAATCAAATTAAATCAATTGTGAAATCAGTCATTAAGAGATTCTTCGAGCAGGAGAGTCTCATCAGGTTTTAATTACATTACAGTTAAAAAGCTATAAAAAATTATTTGTTTGTTCAATTAGACATCGTATCGATCGTTTTGTAAAAGCATGAATTTATGTGGTTTTTATTATAATTATAGAATTAATTATTACAATTTTATGTATTACATTTTTGTTCCACTCTCACTGTATTATATCTATGTATAGCAAAAGCAAAGCTACCAAACTTCCCAGTTTAACGTAATTAATGTCTCAATTTACATATTTAATTGTGTTGTATAAACTAGTACAAAAAAATCTGGTGAATTTGAATTTTGTTTGTCCGTTCTTTTTTTACATAATTTATTGAAATCAAGTAATTACATTAATTACGAAAGTGCTTACGTACACGTTTTTAGGTATTTATTTTAATTTAATTAAATTCGCAATCTTTCACAACATTGAATGAATGAATAAATGTCCCTATTTCTCATTGAATGAGTTAATTACTAATTTAATTCGCTCACACGCACACATACACACAAACATTAAAAAATCACATAACAATTACATTTTAAGAACTGAGAAGGCGCCGGGTTTGTTAAATACTGACATTTATCTATCTTAACTAATTAGGTATACTGTGAATCCGTCACTTTGTAGTGGTCATCGTCCACCGTGGAGAAAACGTGGCCTTCATTACTCAAAAACTCCAGGATTTCCCTGATAAAATAAAGCAAAGGATTAAATTAACAAATTAATCAGTATCAGTAAAGAAAATTGGGCACTTTAAAATTTTTCTTTTCTTTGATTACTATGTTTGTAGTATAGTATAATTATAATTATGACAATATGTTTGCCTACCCAATTTCTTTGAGTGGAATCTGAGTCCTAACTTGCGCAATAATCTGATCTTTGTGCATTCCAGCCTCATCCCGAGCGGTTGCAATTATTCGCCTGATCATATTCTGATTAGCCGTGAATCCCTCGAGTCCACCGCTTCCTCCTCCACCTACAGCAGCGCTAGCACCTCCCTTAATCATCGAATTGCTGAATGAGTTATCCATGCCTTGACCTCCAAATCCACCTCCTTGTGCTTCCGCTGCACGCAACTTCTTCAGTTTCATTTGCGTCTGAACAACTTCCAGCATGTGACAAGTGATCTGATTCAGTTCAGTCACGGCTTCGCACTTGTAGATCAAAACGTACTTTTTCTCTTTATTCACCCGGAAGGCTCCGATAATGTGTCCGTAGGTTCCCTCGACCAACACCGTTGGCGCACCAGCAGAACCTCCATCCTATAATATGTATTAATCAAATGAAATTAACAACAAAAACCACCACATTCAACATTGATGAACCGTAAAGTCATAAAGAAATTACGAGTCGAGTCACTCACATCAGTTCCAGTATAACTGATACACTCAAACGTGGCCGTTTGGTCGTCCACGAACATCGAAACTTTCGAAGTGCTTTGCTCCACAGCTCGCACAACGCCCACTACACTGACCAAGCTCGCTTCGTAACCCTCAACTTTAAACACGTCCTCCTTGCACTCCCGCAGCTGCTTTGCAGTCACTGGAAAGATGTTCTGGTTCCGGCGACCCTGAATAATATCATTTAAAAAGTAATCAAATCACATCCTCCAAAATTCTATCATCAATAATTATTTAATTATCTACTAGCACTACAAATTACCTTTCCTTTGTCACCGGTAGCAGGGGAGTCCACATTTCCGGGAATAAATCCACCTCCAGCTCCACCAGTAAAGCTTGTATCACCTAAATCATGTTTAATTAATAATAATAATTATCTCATCCACCAAATCAATAATTAATACTATTAAATAAAATAGAAGCAAACAACAAACAATTGGAATTGGAAACGGTAAAATATTAACCTTACCCCACATGTTTAGCTAAATTCACTTTTCTTTACTTGTTTAGGAATGAAGAGACAATGATACGCTAACCTTAATTTTAACTGTAATTAAATTAAACGGATTTGAAAGAGCACAACAACAAAGAAGTTGCTCTGTTGCTGATCACACAGCACAAGGACAGGGTGCTTTTTATAAACGTCTTTGTCGATTTTCCATTGTCAAGCTGAGCGGCAGAAAAATCTGAGCACAGAGATTTCCACCATTTCCTATGATTGTCTCACTCTGCCCCAATTTAACAAAGACAAAGACTTTCTTTGGTTAGCCTCACTCAACCAATGCCCGAATTGAGCAAATTGAGTCAAATGAATTTTTGTACAAGGGACATTTTAAAAGTTGTAATTAAGTTAAATCTGAAATATTCTGATGGTTTTAAGATGTTTTTATTACAGAACAAAAATATTTTTTCTTCAAAATTTGGAATAATCGTAAACTGGAGCGATGCAGCCTTCGGGCAGGCGATAGCCGAATTCTTTGTTATCCACGGGGTCCATGTAATTTTCGAGGCAGCGTGCCTGGTCATTCCAGAGAGTATAACCGTTTGCTGCGGCGGCGGTTGCGGATGATCGTTTCTTTCTACCAGCAGGAGCAGGAGCAGCTCCAGCCGCTGGTGGCGCTCCTCCTCCAGGGGAAGTGCCGTTATTTCCGGGTTTGATCGCCTTGCCCATCGACATCAATGGACTATCCGGTGCGTAGTCCAGAGTTGAGAGACGTGACATTGCCCCGGGTATGACATTCTTCTTCTGGGAAAGGTCATTGTCCGTAAAAGGTATTTTTGGCCGTTGGATCCACAAATTGTTGAAGTCGAAGTAGGAGAATCCCTGAGTTCCGTAGAGACATGCGTCCAGACCGAACTCGAACTTTCGAAGGTCGTACGAGGGGAAAATCATCTGGACAATGTCAAAGGTCGCGTCGACGCTTGAGTGGTAGTACCAGCGTTTCACGATTCTAGGATTGAAGAAGCTCTGCACTTGGTGGAAAAAATGGGAAAATTCGATGGCGGTCTGGTCGTCGAAGAACTTGCTGCAGCGGTAGTGACCAATCATGGCGATTTTCCAGGCGGACTCTATTACAAAGTCGACCTGGCTAGCGTTGAACTTCAGATAAAAAAAATATATGTATTATTCTCCACCATTTTGTTGATGTGACTGATGTTTTAAATTAATTACCTTTAGGTGTGGTTGGAAACGGTCCGAGATGTTTTTAATGTACTCGTTTTCTTTCTCGTTCACAAATGTCCGGTTATAGTAGCTCCCATTCACCGCAAAGATCAGAGGCACCGGGCACCTTTCCGGACCTGGTGTGGCATCTTCTGGACCACCAGCTGTGCCGTTACCCGCTCCCGCTGTACCGTTACCAGCAGTAGTTCCGTTTCCTGCTGCCGGTCCTCCATTTCCAGTTTTGTTTTCCCTCTTCCAGGACTCCGTATATGTTGCAAAGTTCACGGAGGGCTCCTGCGTCTTATCAATACATTCCTTCAAACGTTCCAGCGTCCTATGAAACTTTTCCTCGTCGCCGCTATCCACATGCTGGAAAATGTCATGGGTTTCCCACAGCAGCTGCCGGAACATTCGCATCAACCCCTTGAGCACCAACTTTGGAACATATTCTTCCGGACAGGTTTTCTCCACCACTCTGCGAATCTGCTGGAAATAGCGGTACTCCCGTGTGATCACCTGCGGACTGTGGATATTCAGGAGGAGACTTGAAATGTGGGCGTGCATCATCCTCAGCGTTTGCTCGTTCACCTCCTTCTTGTAATGGTTCTCTACCTCCTCCACCTGAGCACGGATCTCCTCCAGTTCCCGGTGACGTTCCTCCATTGTCTTAATTACTCTGTGGGGAAAGGTACTGCGTATCTGCAAGAGTGCCGCATCTTGCGGGTTATCTGGGTAGGTCTGCTGGTAAGGTCGTGTTCGGTTCGAAATTTCCCGAGGAACCTCCTCCTCTGTGTGCGGAATATCCCGGGCGCACTCTTGCTCGCACTGATATTCCAAACCCAACGATTTTCCTTGCACTCTTCCGTCTAAAAACAAAGAAAGAGCCTAAATAACATTTTTTCGCCAATTAATTTTAAATCTCATTATTTATTGCTCAATTACTATAACTCACTCGAAAAGATCTCGCCATAGGCTATGTGATGCTGATACTCCTTGATAGTAGGGCAGCTGTACAATTTCTTCGCGTCCAATTTCCACTCTGTTAGTGACCTCCTGGAGGTCATGTAAATATGAAGTGGCTTGGAGTAGTCTTCTGGGTTTAAGTCAATGCAGGTGCTGTAATCCCGTCTCTGGGCTACCTGCCTCGGATTAATTCCAATGATCAGAATCTCGTCGCTGGTCTGGATTGGGGTATTGTATCCACTCTCGGTCACCTCGTAGACCACGTCCAGTGACTTCGGCGCGACGTAGACTTTTGGCTGGAAGGGGTCGTTTGGATTTCCAATCAGCTTTGCACCGCGAATTCGAAACGGCGTCACGAAACAGTGCCCATCGCCCACGATGATGGCTGCGTTGTCATCGCAGAAGTCACTAGTCAGGGCCCACACGCCACGGGCGCAGATGCACGAAGAGGTCAAAGGTCGCCTAAGCCAGATGCCTTTATCGCACTGGTTCGAGTCTACACTTTGTTCCTGGTTGCTCCCGCAGAATTTCAGGTAGGGTGCTTCAAACGCCGCAAGGGATACGTGCCAAATGAACGCTAACGACAGGAAAACTTTAGCCCCCATTTAAATTCAATTTTAAGTAATTGCTATTAAAATGACGGGCTACAGTAACTGCCTTTAAATCTCATCTTTGTTTTATGTAACAGAAAATGTAAATGATGCTAACGCCAATGCCGAATGAATTGAACTGAAATGAATAGACCGTTCTCAAGGCCGTTTTCCCCATTGTTCTCAAATTGCATCAAATTAGACCCAATTAAAATTAAATGTTTTCATCATAGTTATTTAGGTTTATTCACTTTTAATGTACTTGTGTGATGGTTTGACATTGAATATTGAAAACTCCACTTTTTCCTTTTCCTGCTCTTTCGAGGAGAATTTGCACAAAATGTTTATTTACAGGAATACATCCCTTCGAAACTTAATTAATTTAGCTTACACAGTTATTATGTTTTTATACATTTTGGTATCCAATCTTGTGAAATTATCCTACGATTAATTACCTTTATTAATTTACATACATCTGAATTAACTAGGATGTATACATAGTACAAACCAATGATCATGATTCATGATCATTTTTCATTTCGTTGCTTGTAGCTTTGAGGATCTACTTTATTATTTAAATTATTAATCTAGTCAACTATATAGTACACTTACTTGTTTGTCATGTGGTGTTATGTTGGACATTTTCAGTAGTTAGTGCAGAAGAATTAAATGTGGCGTTAATTACGTAATGTAATGTATGTATGATAATAATTATCATGAAAAATGAAACTTTGTTCTTAAAATGAGATTTTATAACACATTTGTAAAACGATTTGACTATCTCCACATGTGTACTTTGTATTTTTAATATTTATAAAGGAAATCACTTCATTTCATTATTTAGACATGGTGTAGTTAAATTAGTTATTTAATAGTCTTAATTAGGACACTTTCAGACATTTTGAACAACGGTTAATTTCCCGAAGCTTTTCTTATCGTCCAACTTTACTTTCTCGATTAATCAAGAATTAACAGAAAACCAAAACAATTATGCAAAAGATAAGTACATAACGTACATTCGTTTGGTGGTTATTTAAACTACGCTAACTTAAATTTAATTCAGGAAGATTATACATAATATACTAATAATAAATTATATACAGAAAATTCAAACTTACTAAACTAATTTAATTTTTTAACTTTTATTAATAGTTAATAAATGTTTTCTAAACTAAAAATTACTTAATTACCTACTACAAAATAAAAATGATTAAACTAAGAGTAATAATAATGATAACATTTATCTGTCTCTCTCTGCCAATATCAACTTAGTCATCTCATCCATCCACCCACGCACAATAACAAAACAATCAGTGACGAAAGGTTGATTTTTGTGTTCTTTTTCTTTCTTTCTACATAATAAAAATCTACTTCGCATTTGCACTCACATACGCATCTAACTCGGCATCCAGTTCCGCAGCGGTTGGCGTGGGTTGTTTCTTTACCTTAGCTCCTCCTCCTCCTCCTCCACGTCCAGCTGCACCACCACCACCTCGACCTCTACCACCTCGTCCGCCTCTTACACCACCTCCACCTCCTCGAGCTGGACGTCTATCTCCAACTCGGCCACTTTGAACCTGGCGAAGTCCTCCTACCCGGGGCGAAGAAGCTGCTGGTGGGTTTGTCCATTTTATTACCATAGGTCGTCCTGCGAATCAATATAACAAAATTATAAAACGTTTTCCTTTGAAATGAAAAATATATTAGACTAATTTTAAATTCTCCTCTAACCGTCAAGTGGTACACCGTTATACTGCTGTATCGCCATCTGCGCGTCACCCCGTCGTTCGAAAACAACATCAGCTGTACCCAGGGAGCGACCTGACCGGTCATAGTGGACTGAGGCATATCGAATTTGTCCCATCTCTCCAAATAATTCCTGGAAAAGTTATTAAATATATAAAAGTACATCATTATTTGAATTTTGAAGTGAATGCTAATGAATTAATTAATGCATTAAATATTTAATCACGATTACTTACAATAATATCCGCATCTGAGACTCCGTAGTGCAAGTTGCTTACAGTGATTTTGCTACTGTTCGTTCCTCCGCTTCCTGGAGTAGCTCCGGCTCCCCTCATGCCGCCGCGTCTTGCAAATCCACCGTCTTGAAATTTGTCGTGTGTCCAGACGCCATCAGCAGCACCCTGTTATCGGGACGAACGGAAAATGAACGGGAAATGAAACTTAGCAGTGAATCTTTTGTCCTTTTTAGAAAGAAAGAGTTAAAGAAGTAGTGCAAATGAACAGGTTCTTGTAACACACCTGCGGAAACAAAAACGGAAAAATGGAATAAGAATGAGAACCAGGTATGTGTTACAAATTGACTAAAATCTACATTTACGCTTGAATATCTAAAACAAAGAAAGAGAAATTACCCGTGGAGATCGGCCGAAAGCTCCCGACACTCTGCCAGTGCCACGTCGTCTCATTCCTCCTCCTCCACCACCTCCAGATACACGGCCAACTCCACCACCCCCTCCTCTACCTCCTCCCTGACGAAATCCTCCCCGGGAGCGGCCACCGCGTCCACCTCTACCACCACCTCGTCTCGAGGATTTTTGCTGGGCAATCAGCTCGTCCAAACTGAGTTCCATTTTTGCCGTCATTATCAAGAAATCAAAGTGTCTTTCCTTCACAAAATACAAAACTCGAACCGGAAACGGGTCACCAAATCAAAACCGAATTTTATTACTTCCTTAAAAACAAAAAAAATGTTGCCGGTGGGTGGTAGTCTTTTCTTGGACTGGATAAAATCGCTTTTAAAAACAGAGTGATATCGGTAATTAATTAAATTAAATGCTGCGAGAACTCTGAAACAATTCTACTTGCTTATATAATTGTTGTTTGTGGTGTTTGATAATGAACATTTTAATTATTATTTTTTTGTTATCGCCACTCTGGCAGTCGGTTGCGTAGCGGAAAAAGAATCTGACTGGACTGAAGAGCTGAGCCGACTTTAGTTTTTAACATAAGAGGGAACGACAGAGAAAAAAAGTTTTTCGTTTGCTCCATTCCATCAATGCTATAAATGAACTGACTCAAACTCAAACCGGTGCATTGTTCAAAGAAAAGCGTTTTTTGTCTCTTCATACAGGGCAGAACAGAACAAGATTTAGATCCAGCATCCAGCCAGAAGTACTGTACCCTCCCGTACTTTTCCATCCCACCGCCAAAAATCCATTGTGGGATATCCCGAACGTTTATGATGCAATACCTACACATGTGAAAATACGCCGTCTATTGAAATTGAAGGGAAAAAAGGACGCGGCGGCGGCGTTGTGCTTTATTTTCGGCGTGAGGTGATGGTGGTGGGTGGTCTAAGTAAAGTACTTTTGTGAGCACGGTGGATGGTGGTAGTTCACACAATTAAAGGATATTTCGGGTGATGCGAACGCCGTCGCCGCGGACTGTACTTCAAGTTGAAGATGAGAATGAGATGTTTGCTGTTTGCTAATAGTATGTAGTATGCATTATTATGCGGTTTTATTTAACCCGCCGAATCTGCTGTGTGCTACTATCTGGCTAATTTTTGTTTCAAGTACTTTTTATGTTTGTTTGAGAATCAAACGATTTTGTTTATTTTTCAACTTTGCTATAAAACTTACGCTGCAGCTGAAACGCTGAAAGCAGAAGCTCAGCAGAAAGAAGCTGCATCTTCTGTCTGACTAACGTCTGAAGGATCTTTTTCGATAAGCAAATTAAAGCAATGATATACAAGCAAAAGATAAGTGAAAAACAGAAAGTTGGAATTTGGAATAATTTGGATATGAGTTGAGTGAGTTTGAGTGGAGTTTCTTCACTTATCACTCTTCAACTTCTTTGTTTGTTTTTGGTGTTGTAAAAGCGTAGATAAATAAGAAAAAATTGTTCCATTTCCATAAGATGTAAGAATAACAAAAATCATGGGATGCATACGTTTAGAAGCTCTGAAATATGGATGTGACGATGCAATGAGTCGATGAGCATGATTATGACATTATGATAAGTTACACTGAGAAATTGGCAGGCCGGAAGTAAAGTAGGAGAGATCTTTTAACGACTTGTGACTTGGTTATTAAAAACTGCAAACCCCGATGCATGAAATGTCTGCTTAAGAAGCTAATAAATAATTTATTTTAATATGGGTAAAGTGTAGCTGGGAATTTGAAATGTGCTCGACGTGTCTACTTATGCACGTCTATTTATCTGCTGAAAAGTTTGGTTTTGGTTATTAAATCATCGGCACGTTTCGGTTTTCCGTTAATTGCGTTCCTGTTGCTGCTGTGTAGCTTCTGAACAGATGGATTGGGTGGAGGATGGAGCCTCCATCATGGAGGTGATGTTGATGTTATGTTTTGTAATAATAAATGGAAATTGAAATTGGGCAAGTTCCTAAAGAAGTACAGTAAAAAAGTTTTTTCGTTTCTCCATTTTTATTCATTTTCATTAAAACAGTTCTTGGAACCAGACACCACGATGCGATGATGCAAGAAGACCTTACCAGACCTAATCATGAAACTTGAAACTTATGTATGAACTTTTATTATCAACCCGTTTCCGTTTTTCATTATCAACAAGCAGGAGAAAATTGGCAAACTTCAATTTACCCTTTCCTTGGAAATGCTTTCAGTTTGATGTTGATGAGGAAAGTGATCTTATCTCACTTTATCTTGCTTAATGTTAGTGACGAAGAAAAGTTGCGATTTGCAAAATTGCGTTTGCGATGTTGCGAAAGAAAAACAAACTGTGGAGAAGCAAACAAAAAAGTTTACTCTTTCTGTCATATCATGTTAGAGTCACATGAAACTAAAGTCTTCAAATTGTCCGTGACATGAGTTCATGTCGTGTCGTGCTCGTGACATGCTCATGTTCTTGTCCTGAATATCTTGTCACGTAATGTAACCTAATACTATCGGGGGCACAGAGGCTCTGTGACAGAGCGACATGCAGGAGCAACTTTGTTATTATTTTTCCTAACTGTAAATAACTGTAAGTTGAAACTAATTAATATTTATTCGGCAGATTTTTGGCACTCTTCTTTCTTAGAATCCATCCATCCATGGGAATTGGAGGACGCACGGAACAAACAAATAAAAACTAGGTGATTTTCCTTCCAAATTGGAACTTCCAATACGACCACCACGCTAGTGCATGTATGTGATAGTATTACCTAGCTCAGTATGTAGCAAAAACTTTCTCCTGGCTCATTTCATATCACATTACATGACTGACTGGATCTCTTCGTTATGTTACTAAGCCGTTCGTGTTCCTTCCAGGATAGGATTTCCTTCCAGTGAAAAAATCCAATCTACGCAGCCGTGTAACTCTCAAAACTCACTCTGTTCAGTATGTAACTTGAGTAAGGCTGGCCAAGTAAGTGAAAAAGTGGTGAAAGTCCGAGTGGAGGGAGTGAGAGGACTACGAAATATTTAAGTGCAAATAAATGCCATCGTCATTCTTACCACTTGATACCAGTTTACTCCAAACAGTTTTGTGTGTACCGAAGCTTAAAGCTTCCATAAACCTCCACTTTCCATCTTCAATTTCGCACTTTCTCCTCGCTCGCTCGCTCGTTCGTTTCATTCGAGGCTCATCTACTTACTCACATACATGCAGATGCACTTTACTCTACTTGTCTAAATTTATTTCACTCTTTTCACTTAAAGAGGAACTTTCTCTTTAAAACTTTCTCCGTGTGGGTTTTCTGAAGAGGAGACTTTTCTCCTTACAACTTTCTTTTTACTCTCCTTTTGCATCTACATTCTAAGGAGGAAGTGAAGTAATGTGAGCATTAATTTTGCTTGGATGGAGAGGATTTTCGACCATTTTTTTCTAGTATACGAAAAATCGCGATGAATTTGCAATGGTCGTGTTCACGTTCCTTCATAAAAGTACATTAATCAGAATCAGCCGTTTACAATAGTTAAATAATTCATTAAAATATTAAAGTCAGTTTAGTAGTAAAAGTTAGTAGTAATCCCAGGCACAGTTAAAAAGTGATCGATTCAATCAAAATGAGTAGAAATAAAAATAAAAATAAACGTCTTTCGAAGAAAATATTAATTTACTTTCTTAATAATAAGTAAAATTATTTAGTTATTTTTACTTGTTAATTTGTGTTATTGGTTAAAGTGGTTAACATAAGTAAAGGTAAAGTTATTTAAAGTGATCGAATGGTGTTATTTATGAATTATAGATCGTCTTTTCAGTTATTAATGCAGTTTTTACTAATTAAGCGGACATTTAAGTTTAATTAACGTTTTTCGGTTTAATTTTATAAATTAAAGTGAGTTTTTTATAAATAAATAAAATTTGCGAGACGCTTTGTTTCGTTGAGAAAGTTCCAATGAGAATGGAGCTACTCACGCATAACAAACCCAGTTCGCCCGATCCCCTCCATCAAGAGGTGACTTTTAAACGTCCTCTGAGCTACACTAAGGTGCGTTAGAAAAACAAAAACAGCTTTTAATTGTTGTAATATTGTCAACATATTTTTATGGCATTTTTCTTGGAATCGATCAATGACCCATTGCAATTGTGTAGAAATGTGCGCATAATTTTGCGCTTGTTCAATTTTGTTGATAAGTTTGCTAATGCTAATTGCTAATTAATTTTTGGTTAAAGATGGAGAATTTAATCAAGGAGATGCAGGACCCCGAACACGGCGTTCCCGTCAGAAGCCAGAAGCTTTTCCTGACCTCGATCCCCGCCGCATTTGCGGGCTACGACATCATTGAATGGCTGATGGAACGCCTTTCGATTGAGGACTCCGCGGAGGCGATCCACCTCGCGAATTTGTTGTGTCAACACGGCTATTTTTTCCCGGTGGGGGATAACCGCACATTCTCGGTGAAGGATGACTCGTCACTCTACAGATTTCAGACGCCTTATTACTGGCCGTCTCAATACCCTTTAATGGACAGTGTTGACTACGCGATTTACTTGGCGAAGAGGACCCTTCGAAATAAACAGAAGCACGGACTGGACGACTACGAAATGGAGGCTTTCACGCAGCTCAGGAAGAACCTGAACCAAAAGTGGGACTTCATTTCCATGCAGGCGGACGAGCAGGTGAGGATTTCAAAGGAACGCAAGAAGGTGGACAAGATGGTGACGGATGCACAGGAAAGGGCTTTCTGGAGGGTACTTCGACCACCACCCGGAAGCTCCTGCTGTGTGGAGACGCCGCCCATGTACAAACACGACTTCCACGCGAAGGAGGGACTGAAGCAAATTCGCAGGACGAATCTCATCGAAGATCTGAGGGCGGAGGTGGACCTCCTGAGAACTTCGTGTATACGAACGAGAATCAAGGTGAGTCAGGCCCTGGAGAGTTTGGCGAACCACTGCGAGAACTACACTGAACACGACCCCTTCCTCGTGGCGAGGCAGCCGTCCAATCCTTGGATGTCGGATGACCCCTGCTACTGGATCATTAACGCTCCACTCATCGAAATTCCGACGGAAAGGAGGGTCAAGAAATGGGCCACGTCCATGGAGGACCTCGTCCTGGATCCCACGGGGCTCCGGGAAATTACGACGTACCTGAAGAAAGAATATTGTCACGAGAACATCAGATTCTGGCTGGCCGTCAGGTGAGTTTACTACTAATTCGTCAACTATTCACTAATTGACTAATTCATAATCCTTACAGAGCATCTTAGACAAGATTTTAACACTGCCATCGTGAAAATGCTCGATGTTATCAGAAAGCTATACAATAAAATTGAGAAATCTCAAGAGCTGAAGAGTTTAATTGAGGATGCTTTAGGCGAGAAACATGTTTCTCCTTACGAATCTTCTTCAGAAGAAGAGGCAGCAGGCAATAATAATCCCTGAGTGAAGTTACTCATTAAGTCAAGCTCCATTTAGATGCAATAAAAAAGGTATCAATGTTTATTCACTAGTCGTTCATACTCCTCCTCCATAATAAATATAATATCCTCAGTGTTGTTCATCGTCATCATCTTCCTCTTGCACATCCTCAACTTCTAACGTTGCTGCCAAGTCCGCTTCCTTCCGTCTTATGATGGCGGTGGACAGGTTATGAAGTTGAGCTCTTGTCATGCCGCGTTCCCGAAGGAGCTCGTTCAGGTAACGTTCGGTCTTTTGTGACCGAACTGCCGCCACGTCATTTGCAGTCCTAATACCATGACTCAGTAGTCGATGGCGGTGAAGACTTTTTTCAGATGCAAAAGCTTAAAATTCGAATTACAAATAATGATTATAATTAGTGGTTAGGGTGGATGTTACATATCAATTTGAGTGTCACATTGCACTTACAACGGTTTGGACTATCAGGACAGCGAAACTTCTTACGACTAGAATGTGCTGCAACTATGTGCTTTACCCAGTCCGATTTCATACCAAATCCTGGAAATAAACAGTGAACAACAATTAGCACAGGATATCTAATCAAAACAATTTTTGCTTCTGGGTGATATTTACCTTGCTCGCAATTCTCAATCGGGCAATAATACTTCATGATATTTGAGTGCTTGTTCTGAACATGTTTGTAACGCTGAATAGCTGTAGAGAAGCCTAAAATTAATGTTAAATAATGCAAATATCTCTGACTAATGACGAAGACTTTATAGTAAGTGTTTAATTGCGTACTTACTTAAATCACACTCGTTACAGGAATAATTCCGGTCAGTGGAGTGTCTCCGAAGATTGTGAATGTTGAGATCTGCCTGGCGCGAGAAGTTCATGTTACATTGCTCACATCTGAATCGTTCAGTGATATGCTCAAGTTGGCGATGAGCAGTTAGCTCTTCCCGTGACCCAAACGCAAGAGGGGGATTGCATAACCTGTACAGAAAAGCAAACCCAAATTTTCATCATCCACATTATATAATCAGTATATCATTGCATGTTAATATTACACACTCACCTGCAAACATTACGATGAGCCTCTGAATGCTCCACAAAGTCAATTTCCGGAATGGGAATGGAGCAAACATAGCAGAAGTTACTGCGCTCCACACTGTCCCAAGTATATTGGAGGTTGGGGAGGTTGGGAAGGAGAACCCAGTCTGGCCCAATCAGGCGCCTCAGACCCTCAATGGTGTTTCGCTCAACAAACAACATTTCACATAAGGCCTGGTTTCGGTAATGGAATGCCTGGTACCGGTCCGGCTGGTCGTGATTCCGGATGATCACAAACCGGAAAAATCCAGATGGCACTCTGTAACGGTACCCGCACCCAACATCAACTCCATCCACTGGAGAATCACTGAAAACAAAAATTTTTGGGGAAGAGTCTGTTGAGCATTTAACTCATTTACTGATTCATGCAATGGTATGCGTTGATACATTTTGTAAACTTACTAGTCATACGTCGGCCCTGTCACAACAATGACACTGTCGTTGCTACTAGCAAGTCGTCTTTCATTTTCTTCCCATGAGTGATTCCCGCCAGTGTTGAATTCTGGAAGTTGTCCTGAGATGTTGGGAAAGCGACAAGATTGTTTGAAGGCATCTGGAAAGGCGCGATAGAGCATCTTGGGGGCGGCATGACCATGCTGGCATCCGGCGCGCTTGATCTGAAAAGGATTGGGCTGGTCCACCATTACTCTTTCACACGGCTCGTATTTAGCCGGAGGGTCCTCCTTCCCTTTCGCCGTTTCCAGCAAAGTCTGAGTCACTTCAAATACCACCCAGCGGTGACACAGGTTGGCGCTGTCATAAGACACGGCAAACTTTTCATATCCCACTGCTCCACTTGTATCTTGTCCTAATTCCTCCATCTATTACATACAAAAAATGAGAAACATGGATGATGGTGGTGGTTTTAGTGTATTGAATTATTACCGACTACTTACAATGAGCAAAAGATCCTGTCCACTTCGTACATCTTGAATTGGTGGTGGGGCTCCTGATCTGCCTGGCAAAAGTCCAACCTGGAAGGAGTGGATGTTTCTTATATGTTTCCCTAGTCGGTAATGATCGGTGAAGTCCATTTCACAGAACGGGCAGTCATTTCTCCGCCCTGAATGGTAACTTCTCTCGTGATCCCGCAAATCTTCATACTGCTTGTCACAAGTTCTGCAGAGTCCCGCGTAGGACACCTCGACTCTTCCTCCTACATTCTCTTCGTCCTCGACTCTTCCTCCTCCATTTTCTTCGTCATCATCCTGCACTTGGTGACGTTCCGTAATATGACGCTCCATTCTGTCTTCGTCACTGGTCAGAAACGGGCAGTGTGGACACCTCATAACGCGAAGGCGAAATAACAATTTGAAAGGTGTCAAAAATTAAAAATGCGATACTGATTTACTAGTGACACATTAGAAATCTATCGACTCGATCACAGGGTCTAAGTCTAAATCTAAATACAGAAATACAGACTCTGCATGCCGAATACAACTTGTGACACAATTTTTCAATTTCATTTAGAGATTGCAAAACTGTGTTAAATCACTTACTCGGCATCCAAACTTTCCTCGATTTATATATTTTTTTCTCTCTTTTTAAGTGTTTAAGGCAGAGGTGCTCCAAGAGCCGGCTCTGCCGGCTCGCGCGAGCCGTTTGTTCCGATTGTGAAAACTTTTGCGAGCCGGTTGTTAAACTCATAAAAATACAAAAGTCGGTTTT